>PVIR01016628.1:7120-36255 GCA_004026965.1 Petromus typicus | reverse complement strand
AAAGTGTTAAAATACAAATGAAATATCAGTATTATCATTGTTCACACAAGAAAAGTAGCTATTTATATTTGAACATTGATAGTTTATTGATTTTGCTTCACTATTGCATTAACATATATAATATCCTGTTATTTTAAAACTTCATTAACATAATTTCGATAATGAACTAGTACTCATTTTGTCTTAGCATTCTGGAGTAAGCTAATTTGCAACAATTATATAGTTTTAAGTCTACATGCTTAACTGGCTTTCTGTAGCTCAGCGTTCTTCCAGTGCAGACTCTGGTCGAGGACTTCTGCGTTTCTCGTTTCTTCTATTACTTTGTGTAATGCGGCTTTTGTTCCCCAGGTCTCTTGGTCAGAACACTGCCGTTGGTCAAGGCGACCTGGGCTGTGGTGCGGATGAGCTGGGGGCAGACAGTCTGTTCGCCCTTGGGGCTGTGTGGCCTCCGGGGAGTCCAGGCCATCTGCGGGAGGAAACTGCGGGGACCCGCTCTCTATGGGTCCACACCCATTACAAATCACACGTTTTACTGACTTACCAAAATCTGCTTAAGTTCTTTTATTCTATCTTGTAGCGTCAGAGATTTTCTTCTCTTTTAACTGTTTCATTTTCTCGGTTTTGTGAAGGATCTTCCAGAGGGGATTTTAGCCTCACCTTCTGAACGTGGGCAAAAGTCAAGCCACCGCTTGTGTTTTTAGTTTAGTTTAGTTTTGTTTTGTTAATATATATGTAGAGCTAGGTCAGTGTATTTTGAAAAGCAAAAAAAGGGTTAAATAATCTTTCTCAAGTGTGGGCAAAGTCCTGAGTGAAAAGAGGAACAGCGGCTCTTGAAGAAAGTGCACAGCGTGGGCTGCCTGCAGGACGCCCTGGGGAGCCGGCTGCTTGTCTCCTGCTAACTCCGAGGCGGTGCGGCGCGGCCGGACCAGGACAGCGCGCTCCTCCCCGGGCTACGCACGCCGCCGAGATGGCTCCAGGACGGTGAGTGGCCGCTCTTACCCCTGTGCAAGCTTGATACGCGATGGGACCTCAGTGGGAGGCTGAGGATGCCCGAGGGTACGGCTCTCCATTAGAAGGCCGAAGGTGGGAAGCCCTGTGGGGAGCAGGATTTGTAATGCGAAGCTAGGCGGCCAAGCAGGAGGGCCGGTTCTCATTGGAGTGCACTGCTCGGGGAGTGAGGAGAGAGATCTCTCTCTCTCTCCCAAAATCAGTTTATTGGAGGTTTATTTTTATTTATTTATTTTTTTAAGGGGTGAGCTTTGGCTTTGTACACTGTTGTTTCATTACTGCATGTTGAATTGGTAAATTGAGAATGATGACATTTTTTAAAGCCTGCACAGAATTTGACAAGTGACAGGAGGAAGAGGTTTTAGTCCTTCAGGGTCAGTTAGGCCTAAGAGTGGAGGAATCAGAGAAGATAAAGGAGAGAGGTCAAAGCAAAGGAAGAAGACAGACACAGTCCTTGGTATCCTCGGGCTCCTCATCTGAGATTCAACCAACTGACAGTGAAAAACACACTGAGCTCTATAATGGTTGGTGCGTGTACTTTTTCCTTGTCACTATTCCCTAAACGATACATTACAACTATTTACACAGCATTTACATCGTGCTAGGTGTTGTAAATATTCTAGTGATGGTGGAAAATATAAGGGAGAGCATACACAGGTATACACAAATACTATGCCATTTCATTTAAACATCCAGGATTCAAGCATTAAAGCCCTATAGCCAGTTCCCCGGAAATACCAAGGAATGACTGAGAATAAAAACCTCAGAGGAGTTGCAAACAGAACGTGGGAGCTTCTGAGTAAGGTGGGGCCGTGGAAAGAGCAAGAGTAATTCAATAAGCTCGTGGGTACTGAACATGCAAAATGTTCTGTGTGGACATTCTTAGCATTATTTTCACTGAATTTTAATAGTCACAATGGTTTTCCAACAGACATTATTGTCATCCTGTTTTACAAATGAGCTAACTGTGACTGAAAGAAGCTAAATAACTCACTAAAAGTCACTCTGCTCATATGGAATAGAACTAAAATCTTTCTTTCCCTCCGTTCTGAGCACAAGATTCCTTCCTGTTGTGGTAAGTTCCCAGGGTGGGAACTTCCGGCAGGAAGCCACTCCCGCTCTTCTTTTGCAAACTGGAGTCAGTCCCGATTGGTTATGAGGGCTGCTCTTTGAAAGTCCATCTCTTACCAATCACTTGCTGGTTTGGGAAATAGCTTTGCTGCCCTTATTTCCAGATAAAGATTCGTGTTCTCACCAGTGAAAATTTTAAATTATGTATCTGTCTATCTGTCATGTTTGATATATAAATAAGAATTGAACATTCTGTGGACGTTCTGCATAGGGGATACTGAAATACGCAGGCCCTGCCTGCCAAGGTCTATAGAATCAAAGAACATTGCTTTCATTATTATTAAAATCCTAGTGCCTGAAAATGGAGTATGAGTCATAAATACTAACAATATTGAATCTTATCATAAAAAAATGTAAATTAAAAACAGCGAAGTTTCACTTTTTTTCCTCTAAGTGGTAAATATTAATTTTAAAAGCAGGCAAGAATTTTCCATGTTGCTAAGAAGAGAGGGATCCTTATTGTCCACCAGTGATGATGTAATCTTTCTGGACAGTGCCCTGGTGAAACATAGCAAGACCCCTTCAAATGTATATACCTTTTAACTAAACATCTCCCTTTTTATGGATTTATCCTAGGAAGTTAGTAATATATCTGTAAAATTTTAGTGACATGGGTCTTTTTCTTGACATTGTCTCCAATGGGAAAATCTTAGAAATAATTTAAATGTCTAAAAATAAGTTATTTGGTTAATTATGGATCATCTGTAATGAAACAGCATCGAATCATTAAGAATTATTTTACAGATCTATTCATTATGTTTACCCTTAGAAAGAGAAAAGCAGAATATACACTGATGCCACTTGTAGACACAATACACGTATGAACACAATGCTAATAAAAATATAAGTGGCATTTATTTTCTACCATATGTTTTTGAACTTGAGTCATATCTGTAGATGGAAAAATAAAACTAGACATTGGTTTGGGTTTTTTTTGTTTGGGTTTTTTGGTTTGTTTGTTTGTTCTTGAGATGGGGTCTTGCTTTGCAGTTCAGGCTGGCCCTAAGCTCAGCCTTAAACTCACAGCAATTCTCCTGCCTTTGCCTCCCACGTTCTGGGATTACTGGCTCGAGCCACCACACCCGGCATTGTGGTTCTGATTGCTGGTGGGCACAAGTCTCCACACCCAGCATTGTTGTATGTGGTTACCAGGGATCAAACCCGTGCCCTCGCGCTTGCAAGGTAGGTGCCAGAACCACTGAGCTAAATCCCTGGCCCTAGACATTGTTTGTAAAAGAAACCAAGAGCTATGCTGCCTTTCCTAGAACTGTTTCCCAGCATGTGATCACTCATGATTTGTGGGATTTCATGTGAGAGTTTCAACCCTTAATGTTGAACTTTTTTCATATCTGAATTCATCTTCAAAATGCACATAGTCCACCCATAACTCATTCCGTCCCCAACAGGCTTTTCCTCCTGACGGTACTGAGGATCGAACCTACTGAGCTTTATCTTTTTAATTCTTGGTTTTGAGTTAGAGTTTTGCTAAGTTGCTAAGTTGCCAAGGCTAAACATGAGCTTGTGGTCTTCCTACTTAATCAGTCAATTAGATTTTTTGTTTGTGTTAACAGTGGGGATGGTAGTGATATATCACAAGGTGGTTGTGAGGATTTAATGTGCTAATCCATTTAAGTTGCTTAAAAGTCTGTACTGGTCAATACTCAGCAACTATTGTTAGTTTATTTAATTATTACTGTGAAGAGTAAGAAACAAGAGAAGTGGTTTAAGATTACACAATTACTTCATGGCATTTCTAGAAACAGGATGCAGAAAGGTTTGTTTTGTTTTGTTTTTTTCTGCAGAAGTGTTCAGTGTCCGCTGAGCCAGGCAGGACAGACCCAGGGTGGGCTCCTGGGAGGCTGACCTGAAGCAGGTGAGGCCCAAGGACGAGGCTAGCCCCAAGGAGTGACTGATCCCAATGGGATCAAATACTGGAAAAGAGGGCTTAAAGAGGGCTGAAGGCCAAGTTGGTGCTTAAACAAAGTCTGGAGCAATGGTTAGTGCAAGAGAGAAATGACTCAGATGCCAATTACGCTGGCAGTCGGAAAGTATGGGATGCATATAATAGATATTTAAGTAGTCGATGTGATTAGGCTTTGGCTTTTGATGCATGGAAATTGGGGAAGGAAGAGAGATCTAAGTGCTCAGTGGTATCCTTTGCAAAATAAGGGATATAGGAAGTGGAGTGGGTTTGGACAAGAGGAGGGAAGGCAGGTGGTTGGCTCATTGTTTCAGGCTTGGTCTGAGGTGTCTGTGGAGCAGCTGGCTGGAGACGTTCATGTGAACAGTAGATAATCAATGGCAAATCTTTGAAAACCTTGGCAAATAAAAAGGGAGAAGAGGAAGAGGAGTCTACAGTAGATGTCAAAGAGAGGCTAAAGAGGTTGGAAGAAACAAGGAGAAAAATGGAAACGGAGGGATGAGAGAGATGTAAGAAGAGGATGTGTACACAGAAAGACAAAGCACAGAAAAACCAAGAATCTACACTGGACACCTGGGATAGAACACAGAAGGTGACTCTAAATGACTGTGCCCTAATGGATGAATTGTAACCTCCTCCCCGTCATGCTTTGGAATTTCAAACTCCAGACCCACACAAGATTGTCATTTTGGAAGCAGAGTCTTTAAGAGATAATCAAGGTAACTTGAGACCCTAATCTAAGAAGTGCAAATTTGGAGAGAAAACACATGTGGAGGGAAGACAAGATGACATTCAACAGCCAAGGAAAGAGACTTGGGACAGATCTGACCCCACCTACAGCCCTCAGAAGGACCTGACATGCTTCATGTCTTCACTGGATACTTGTAACTTATAGGAAAAGAATTCTGTTGATGAAGCCAGTCAGTTGGTAGTTCATTGCTAGCAAATGAATGTATTTGGTAAGAGTGCATATAGCTAGAGAAATCGTGACTAATGTACCAGACAAATAAAAGGGAAATAAAAAAGATTAGGTCACCTAAGAGAACAAAAATATTTCACAAAATAGAGGATAGTCAGTGTCAAGTTCAGAGGAAAGGTGAAATAGGAGCATGTCAGGAAGTGGCAGTGCAGAATTACTCAGTGACCTTTAAAGTACTTGGAGTTGAATAAAAGGAATGAGTTTCAATGGGTTGAGAATGTAGAGGCAGCCCAGAGAAGCTACCACGTAAAAAATTTGGAGACCAGCTGGTTCCTTCACTTTAGCCTCTGCTCTTCAGTGACAGCCACATGGAAATGACCTAGAGTTGGGCCAGCCAGACCTGAAGTTTTTCCTAATCCACTGTAACAGCTAAGCAAGGGGAGAAAAGTCAATACTTCTTTTTCCCCAAAACTGATAATGTAAGGATTTCAAGAACAAAAGGACTTCTGCAACTGCCACTTGACGTGTTGAATTTTTGCTATGGACACGAACTGTACTTGAGATTGCTAACAACAGTTTATATTTGAGAATTCTCAGAAATGAACCTTCTGGTGAATTTGGTGACATAAAGAAGAAAACAACCAATAAGTCCCTTATAATTTAAATCAACAGAAAGAAGCAATAGAATTAGAATAAAAAATTATAAAAGCTCTTTCTTAGAAAGCCTTGAGGCAAAATGAGTTTAAAATTTGCTCTCTGTGCTGTCAGGGAAATACAGGATAAACCACCTAAATATCGCAGCTTTATAGTTAAAAAATCAAAGCAATCAGAGTTAATTGTGCAAAAGAACATTTCTAACAGAAATAGACAAACACTTAGATAAGTCAGCCAATTAATGCATGTCAGCCAGACACTAAAACTGGGTAAATCGAAGAAAGAAGGACCCCAAAGGTAAACCCGGATCATAACACCCACTTTAAAACTGTTTTCAATCCACTAAACAAACTGTGGGGAATAGTGAATAAATAACTGATAAGTTACTTTTATTGCCTGATTGGAAAGAGAAATCAATAATTATGAAATAACAAAAGAAATTCCACATATTTAATCATTCTCTGATGTTTACAAAAGGAAATATACAGTGCCGGGCGTGGTGGCTCACGCCTGTAATCCCAGCACTTGGGAGGCAGAGGCAGGAGGATTGTGGTGTGAGTTTGAGGCTGAGCTGAGGGCCAGCCTGAACCACAAAGTGAGACCCTGTCTCAAAAAACCTAAAAAAAAAAAAAAAGGAAATATAAGTGATAAAAATGTTCATTTTCACCAAATATTAAGGAAATGTGAATTCAGACACCAATGAGATATTTTCATTTATCAGATTAAACAATAAAACAGTCCAATTAGAAAACTGGCCAAAAGATATAAAAAGGTATTTTCCCAAAGAAGATTTGCATATGCCAAAGGACCACTTGAAAAGATGTTCACCATTATAAATGGTTAAGGAAATAATCATTACCTATCGGCCAGGTTGAAGCAATAAAAACAGTTCTAACACCGTCGCAGGCAGGAGGCAGAGAAACAGGATCATGTATGTGTTGCTGCTGGGAGTGTAAAATTGTAGTCACTGGAGAAAGCAGTTTAGTAGTTTCTTACAAAATGTAAACATGGGCTTACCATGTGACCTCACAGTTGCATTCTTGAGTATGTGTCCCAGAGAAACAAAAACCCATTTCACAAAGAACTTGTATGTGAATATTCATACCAGCTTCATTTATAACAATCAAAAACGGGAAAAAAACAAAAAAAAGTAATACCTTTGATTATGAATAATCAACCAAACTATGGTACATACATATCAGGGGATAATACCCAGTGATAAAAGGAAGTATTTATATAGACAAAACTTGGGTAACTCTCTAAGGAATTATGCTAAGTGAAAATACCAACCCCAAAAGGTTAGTGCTGCTTGAGTCCAATTACGTGATACTGCTGAAGTAGCAAAATCACAGCAAGACAGAGAGATGAGCAGTTGGCGTGGTGGAGGCAGGGTGGGAAGGGCAGGGCTGTGTGGCTACAAGGAGTCGGACAGCAGGCATCAGACCTGTCAAGATGACACAGTTCTGTATGTCAACAATGGCAGTCATTGGGTAAGCCTACATGTGGTAGGATTTCCTAAAATTACACATACACCAAGATAGAGTTTATAATTATTTTCAAGTAAAAGTTTTAAGAAGCAATTTAAATATTCAAAATGCTCATCTTCACTAAA
The DNA here is from genome assembly GCA_004026965.1 of Petromus typicus. Taxonomy (NCBI): domain Eukaryota; kingdom Metazoa; phylum Chordata; class Mammalia; order Rodentia; family Petromuridae; genus Petromus; species Petromus typicus. Next base: position 29,010 of record PVIR01016628.1, on the reverse strand, counting down.
TACTGAAGGTATAACAATTCAAACGTGCAAGATATTTTCACTTATCAAATTAACAATGGTGGTTTGGGGGGTGTTGATACTAATAACTGTATGATGCAAGTGTTCCCCACTACTGATTGTGGGACTATGAATTGGTATAAACTTCGTGGAAAGCAGTTGGTCCCTCTCCATGCAAAGTCTTCCAAGGCTCACCCCATTTCGAGCACTCCCCATTTCTCTGTCTCCCTCTCCTACTCATTCAGTATCTTTATTCTAGACCCTCTACTACCTTTGGGGAGACACCAAAGATGGGTAAATATTGCTTCTGTCCTCAAGAAGCTCATTCTAGTGATAAATAGGTCAAATATGGTGTGTTCTTTTGTAGCAGTGGACTGTGCAGGTTTTTACAAGAGCTCAAAGATAGCTGTTTTCCACTGTCTGTGGGAAGTCAGTATCTTAGACAATGCCAGGGCATTGAGTCAGTTGGGCTGTATAATTATCAAAGAATAAGCAGTTAATACATAGTTCTCTACTAGTATGCTAGTAGTGTCCACTTGGGAAAACTGTCTAACCCTGAATTTCAGGGTTCTCCTCTGTAAAATGGGGTTTTATTCAATGCCATGGAAGTTATGAGAATTTATAATGCACCAGGTATGGTAGCACACATCTGTAATCGCAGTGTCTGTTACTTTCTTCATCACTGGAACACAACATCGACACCCACAGTTTAAAAGCAGAACGATTTATTTTGGCTCACAGTCTGTAGAGGTTTCAGTCGATGGTCAGCTAGCTCCAAGGCAGGGCGGCATTCAGAGAGACCTGGAAGAGGACAGCTGCTCACATTATAGGAGTAGGGGGCAGAGGGATCAAGGAGATAGAGCTTTCCGGTCACACCCCATTGAGCCCTTGCTTCTGACCAGACGCGATGTACTAACAGCGTCAGGTATAGCCTCATAATCCAGCTATCTTGCAAAAGCCCCCGACTGTGATTGCATGAGGCTTCAGGGGGACATCTAAGCCCAGCTACTAGATGGGAGAATTGTAATTTTGAGGTCAGCCTTTGCAACTGAGCTCAAGACAAAACCAAAGGTGTAGCTCAGTGGTAGAGCACTTGCAAGGCACCAAGTTCAATCCTCACTACTACAAAATAAAAACAAAACGAAAAGAATACAATGGATATAATTTTCTGTGGAAGTTAAATGTGTTAGTACTCACACTCATTTCTTTAAAAGCTAAAATTTCCAACATTTTAAATCAAGTCTTGTATTTTTAATGGGTTCTAGAAAATCTAATCTTACCTTTAACCTACAAGTTGCTATGGTTGACCTAAGTATAGTTAAAAGAAGAGCAGGCCAGATGCAGGAGAATGAGATTAAAGCCAGATAACAAAGCCTCCTCACAGATGGTGGCTCGGGGCTTGTATAACTCCAGCGCTCGTGAAGCAGAGGCAGGAGAATTGCCATGAGTTCGAGGCTCGCCTGGGCCACATAGTGAGTTCAGGGCCAGCCTGAACTACAAAGCAAGACCCTCTCTGAAAAAACTGAAAAATAAATAAATAACAAAAAAGCTACCTAAACTTTTATGTAATGTACGATGCTAAAAAATGTTAAAATCTTACCCTATAAGTTGGTATAGATGTGTCTGTATGAAATTGTCTATTAAAGTTTGCTTTTTAGCCTCTTGAATCTCAAACATTTATGTCTGCTTCTAATTTGTAGAAAGTTTTTTGCACATTAGTCACTTTTGTACTTCTAATTCTAGAAAATATATAAATTATGTTTATTATTAAAAAGTATTTATAGGGCTGGGGATTTAGCTCAGTGGTTCCGGCACCTGTCTTGCAAGCGCAAGGACCCAGGTTCAATCCCCAGTAACCACATACAATACTGGGCGTGGAGACTCATGCCCAGCAGCAACCAGTACCACATACCACAGTGCCGGGCGTGGTGGCTCACGCCTGTAATCCCAGCACTCAGGAGACAGAGGCAGGAGGATTGCTGTGATGTAAGTTTGAGGCTGAGCTCAGGGCCAGCCTGAACTACAAGCGAGACCCTGTCTCAAAAAAAAAAAAAAGTATTTATATATTTGCTATAATAATTTTACCTGTAGAGATGTAGCTAGTCAAATAATAAGAAACAGAATTATGAACAAAAGTACTTAATACAGGATTTTTTAATAAAGTGAAAAATAAGAATCAACTTAACTTTTTAATAGATGGATAGTTAAGTAATGAAAATAAAGTTGAAAGTGACTTTGTAATAACAAGACAATTACCATCTGTTATATGAAAATAACGCATAGAAATGAACTAATAAGCAAAAATGTCAAAATAGGTGGAGTGGTGAGCTCTGTATTGATGGAATTGTGGAAAGAGGTCATCAGCAGGAGTTGCCAGGCCTCTAGTGAGCTTCCATCGTCCCACTAAATGGATAAAATCAAGTTAAGAAGCAGCAGAGTTAGTGCAGCCCCTTAGCCAGGCACAGTGAGCACCATGCCCCAAAGGACGGAAGTGAGTAACACAGCGGCCTGTGGTTTCTGCCTGGGCCCATGACCTGCGAAGAGTGGAAGCTGCACTTGCTTGCACCCCCACAGCCATCACCGCGAATGCTGCAGGTCACCACCCTGCTGTCCTTTGAGGCTATGGGCCAGGACCGCTTAGCCTTACCTGTCTGAAGAAGTCAGAAAAATAAACTTATCTGTGACATTCTTTGATATTTCCATAATCGCCCATCTTTGGTACCTGGGAGCATTTGGAAGGGGCTGGTTCGGCCTAGGCTGGTGGCCCCTGTTAGTGTAACAGAGGTTCTGAGGAGAGAGAGGTGACTGTGCACAGAGAGATTTCAGAATATATTATATTTGGGGCCCAAGCTATAGTGAGTCAGAGCTAGAAAAGAGGGGGCTGGCACTACGCGTTTGTGAAATTATTCAGTGAAGTTTTATTTAATATTGGGAAAACGAAGATGACCAGATCAATAGCCTGTGTAGAAGCTACAGGGAGGAAGTGTCACCATAGCTGACATTTCTTACCATCTGTCAGGAAGCATGGCACACAGCGTTATGTCACCTATTACCTCATTTAACCCTCACAACTGCAGGAACCGGTTACTATTGTTATGCCCATGTTCCACTGGTGAAACTGAATCTTGCCCACCACACCAGATGGTGAGAGAGTCAAGATTCCAGATTCTGACCTGATTCCAAACCTAAGCTCTCACCAGCCATGCTATCTATATATTATGAGAAACTGAGAGATGAGAAAATTACTTCTTTTCAGCTAGGAAGATGTGTGGATACAAGTAGTTGAGCTAGGAGAGAGTTGTGTTGAGTCAAGGTCCAACGCAAGCCTTGGCCCAGGCCTGTACCTCCAGCACTCCTTCTGAGGCAGGAAGACCAGGGAAGTTCCAGGATAGCCTGGGCTACACAGATAGCTGAAGGCCAGCCCAGAAGAGTGAGACCCTGTCACAGACAAACAAATAAATAGATTTACAAAGCAAGCTCTGGCAACTAAATGGCACAGATAAGAGCAAGGGAGCAGGCCTGTGAGCTTGGGCAGGGACAAAATATGAGGCAGAGATTGAAAATGAAAGGCTGGTGGATTAATAATTCTCTGCAGAGATTAGTCAAACTAACAGAGCTAATCATAATTAGTTGCCAATATTTCAAAAATCTGGAGCATTGACATAGGCCTGAATTTCCAGCTTCTCTGAAAAATCAGAACAATGATCTCAGTGGGCAGGAGGGCTGCCCAACTTCCAACGAGGAGTTAGTGCCCCTCCCGTGTGGCTGGTTGCACTCATTTTCGTGCGCTGCTCAGACCCTGTCGGCACCTGAGTCTAAGGTCTTGGGCCTAGAAAGTAAGACAGCAGTGGTCAGAAGGAGTAAGCAATGGACAAGGCAGGTGAGCACCTAGGTTCCATGCATGACATTCGCAGGTCTACACCCAGGAAATCCACGGCCCTGAAGAAGCCAGATCCTGCAGCAAAGGCTGTTTACCTTCTCTCTCTGAGATACAAGCCTGAGAGTTGTAAGAAAACATACAAGGAAAGACTGGAAAACTCAACTAAGGGCTCGGGAGAGTTAGACTGCAGGGAGCAGTTCATCTTCACAGGAAGCAGGAAAGTTCATCTTCACATTCACTGGCTGCCTAAGATCCCAGTTCCAGGATTCTCTGGCTTGTTAAGTGTTTGTGCTTTCCAAGAGTTAAAAAAAAAGTTAGATTTATTGTATCACATGAACTACATAACATTTTCCCCACTGGGAAAATATGCAGAAATTGAGGTTCGGAGAGATTTAGTAACTTACTCAAGGTTGCACAATTAGTAAGAAGGAGTATATTCAAAAGGTGCCAAACCATTCAGCATTGTGTCAAAAAAGTACACAGACATCAGGCTGACATTTTAACAATAATCACATAGCATTATCAGCTAGAAATTAAAACTATTCAATTCTACACCCTGCTAAAATCTTGAGGTTAGTATGTGACCTGGTCGAGTGGCATGACCTCTCTCTGAAGCTGTTTCCTTTGTGAAGAGTAAGTAAACTAATGCATTTCCAATACTCAAAGTTAGAGCACTACACAGTGCCGGCCTTACAGCAATCTGTTAGCAAGTACCAACTTTCCTAAGTAGACGTGTACCGAGCCCCACTCTGAACCCGTTACTGTGGCAGTTAATAATGAATGTGTGGGATACGAATTATGTTCCCCTCTCTTGTGGGTCTCAGGAATTGGTGGCCACATGAACAAGGAGATTTTCACACAGTGAGGGAACTGTGGCAACAGAAGAATCGATAGTGTGTTTGAGAGTGAGGCAGACAGAGACCAGGTGAGGGGAGGCAGGTAGAAGGGCAAGCGTAAGCTGTGGGAGGCTCTGGGTCCTGAGCAAGAGCAGAGACTTGCAGTTGAAAAGGAAACTAAGCTCCAGGCAGATGAAGCAGCTTGGCGGGCTGGGTAAGAAGGCAGTGCGTGGTCTAGTGTGACTCACAAGTCAGTCACATGGACTACATGATAACAACAGTCAGAAAATACTGAATTCTGGTTGGAAAGGGCCTGGTGTGTCTTGCTCAGAGGGGTGACTACTAACTGGTGAGGAACAAGGACAAGTCTCTAAAGCAAGGAAGTTTCATAATCACACAGTCTTCAAAGAAAGATGAGAGAGGCAACCAGCCGGAGGCTACTGTAACAGGATGATAAAGACTCCAAAATTAGCAACCAGCAAGTTGGAAGTGGGTGATGAGGAAGAAAGGGTGATGTAACACAGTGTGCCATCCACAGCTGAAAAATGGCCAGGGCCACAGTCATCTCAAGGGACCAAAACATAAACACAGAAGATCTCATTCAAAAATAATCTTTTTTGTTTGAATGCAAATAGGCTATGCATAATGAAAGTGTGATTCACATGCACTATTTGTCTCCAATCCATGGAACTGGTTTACAAATGCCATACTTCTTCCAAACTCTTAACTGCTTGCTGATATTAAACCTACAGGCAAGCAGCGCATGCCTTATTTCCAGCTGTTCCCAACCTGATCGTAAGATCTGAGTAAAGTTCAAATGCAGTCAGTTTTCCAAAGTGAGATTCAGGAAGAGCGATATCTTGTCTTACTGGCAAAGTTCCTCCTGGTGGTGGGTAGCAGATGCTTAGAAGGGTCCAGATGAAGGTACTGAAAGGAGTAAAAAGAAGCTGTGAGAATTATACTCCAGTGGTTTTTCACCGCCAACTGGAAAACTGTAAGTCCGTGGGAACAAATGTGCATCTGTTGGGCTCACAATTCTCTGGTTCCAAAGATGCAGCTGGGAGATGAATCTGGGGAGTGTCCTTTCCCCAGCCCCTATGAAATGGAAGCTTTAAAAAATTCAGTGTTTTCTTTTCTTAAACGTGCTTAGTCATATTGGCTTGTCCTATATGGACTGATCTAGTTTATCTTTCTTGCAGTGCATATCTTATTTATACTCTTACATAAATATTTTGCATAAGGTGCTTTCACAGATCTCATGCTTCCCTAAATTGAAATATGCTGCATTTGTCAAAATGTGTTAGTTTTGTTATGTATAATAGTCTCCTCTGCACATTAAAAAAATAGGAATTTAACTCTTCAAGCAATTTTTTGCTGTTAGAATATTACCTAGTTTATTTCTCCTAACTCAGAGTAAAAGGAAATGACAGTTTCTCAGAATATGTAAGTGAATACCCTCATGTTCTCAGGCCACTTTAGATTCAAAGCTATGATCTCCTGAATTTGGGTTTAATTCAGGTAACACTAAAGGTTAAAAGGATAATACATTTGGAATCATTTTATTATTTAGAGTTCTAAAAAGTGACTTCCCAGATATTGGTAGTTTCTTGGAGTCCATTTTTGTACTTCCTGCTGTAGATTGTATTTGTCTCAGAAAGATTTTACCTAATTTTGTTATTGCTACAGAATAGGCCATCTTCTGTGTAAACTCTCAGAAGTCCTGTATACTAGTGAGTAGGTAGAATAGAGAACTATGAAATTGGAGGGGAAGTTGAAGGTCTCCACTGATTTATCACTTGATGATGATGGTTACGCAGACCCCAGGGCACATTCGCTTATGAAGAGGAGAATCAGCCCCTCAGGAGAAGCCCATTCCTGATCCGGACACCTGGGGAAACTTCCCTTCTCTGTGACCTGCACAGCCTCATTAGAGCATAGCTCAGGGGCCTAGTACTGTGGTATTTAATCAGGAAGACGTCACCCCTGACTGAAATTGTGCAGGTTGAAAATCCCTCAGTGGCAGTCCCTCGACCTTATTAGATGAGTGTAGGTCTGCTGCTCTCAACTACAAGCACCAAGGGAAGAGCAGCACTCTTTCTAGCACATCATGCTTGGCAGCACCAGTCTAAAGTATTCAGTTTGGGCTGGTTTGGCATTTATTGAATACATGAAGGCAGACTTTTAAAAAAGCAGTTCTCAATGATGCAATGGTATCTGTGCATTTTAAGATCTTAGTGGAAGATGGAAAATGTTACTGAGATACAAAGTTGGGTGAGGACAAAGGGAAAGCATAAAAGTGTCCCTGGGGGCCGTACTTACTAACAGTTCCCACGCAACCAATTCCTGATATTTGGCCTAAAGCCTTCCGTGAGGTGCTGGATGGAGTACACACAACCAAACGGGAAGGACTGCATGTGGACTTGCTGTTACGTCCTGGTCTCCAGGATCAATGGCATGTGTCTTGAGTCTCTCAGTTACCCTATGTTGTAGTCCTTTACGACTCAGTCTCACTTCCTGACCTGTGACCCAGTACTGCCCTGGCCCTTGGGACCTGCACCCCAGCTGTGGGCTTTTCCACATACTTCTCAGAAATGCCTAGTTCTGAGTGCTGCAGGACACCTTCTCTCCATTCTGCTGTGTCTCCACCAGACCACAGACCTTGGGTAGACCCTGAGTGTGTGACTGTGGGTCCTTCACCTCTTGCAGTCTTTGTCAGTAGTAGTCTGAGGTCTGTCCACCCCCACCTTCTCATCTTCCTAACTGCTCGTATACCACAAGCATCTGCAAATTACATGCCATACCCATTCCTGGAACAGCAGTACTTTTAAAAAAAATCTGTGCATTCTGTTGAAACTTTTTACCTTTTTGACAGTTTTTTTCCCTGAATGTCACTTCTAATCTAAGCAAATGTAATCTTCAATCTAAATAAGCGTATTTTTCTGCTGAGGTTCAGGTTTATTTTAAGCCACCGTGTAATATTGTGAGAAAGCATAGAGTCTTGGCATTCACTTGATAGAATTCTGCAAATATCCATTGATGTCCTTGGCTTTTCTGACTTTTCCCTTGAGACGAAATTGTCTCTAGGTCTCAGGTTCTGGGTTCAGAAACTGATACAATGCAAGTTAAGAAAGTATTCAATCTCAAATGCTTAGCTGTATAAAATTTGCTCTCAGGGTAGAATATGATCATATCCCCCTCAAAGAAAAAAGAAACCCATTACATTTCTAAGAATGTTCCTCCAGAAAAATGGAACTGAAAGGCTCTTTCAAAAAAGTTGACCTGGCCCTTAGAAAACAGTGGGGCTTTTCTTTAATTTACCTAAGAAATTATCATAAAAATCTATGGCTCTGCATCAGATATATGCATAAAATGTCAGAACAGAGTGCAGAAATACAAAAATAGAGATTTTTCCCAACTACATTATATGTGTGGCATTTGATTACGAGTAGGGCAACATGGGGAAGCGAACTTTTGGACTGTGAAATTGATGCTATTTTTCTCCTCCCATGAGTCTAGGAGCCTTCTAAAATGTCACATCATTAATTTAGTTGCTTTGCCAGGAATCAATGCATGTGGTTAGTATGTGTTTTTTTTTTTTTAAATAGCCTTTACATTTAGAATAGATTTAGGTTAACCAAGAAATTTATCACTCATTCCCATCAACCCTCTGCCCAGCATACATTTTCTCCTCTCATTCCAGCCTGCACCAGTGTGGTATATTTGTTATGATTGAGGAGCCAATATCAATACATTATCATCAACTAAAGTCTCCACTTTATGTGAGGGTTTCAGAAGAGTTGTAAAGTTCTATAGGTTTGGACAATTGTAACATCACATATCAATCATTATTGTACCATGCAGAATACCTCACTACCCTAAACACTACCCAGTGTTTTACCTATTTATGCTCCCTTCCCCTCTCGAAGCCCCTGGAAACCACTGGGTCTTATTTTACTGTCCTCCTGATAATGACTTTTCTAGATGTTGTAGTATTGGAATCAGATAGTATGTAGCCTTTTCAGCTGTCTTCTTTCATCAAGCAATAAGTCTTTGTTTCCCCCACATTTTTGCATGACTCGATAGCTCATTTTTTTTTATTGCTAACAAATATTCCATTCCATATTCCATTCACCTATTAAAGAGCATCTTAGTTGCTTTCAGCTTTTTGGCATTGTGGATTAAGCTGTTGTAAACATTTATGTGTAGGTGTCTGTGCAGATATGCTTTTAACTAAGTTGACTCAACATATCTTAATTGACGGCCAGTATAGTAAAAGTATGTCTAGTGTTGTTCGAAACTATCAACTCATCTTTTGAAGTGATTTTATCATTTTGCACCTTACTGGCAATGAGCGAGAATTCCTGTGACTCCCCAGCCTTGGGAACTATTAATAAATAGTATCACATTTTGAGATTTTGATAATTCTATTCTCTGTGTGGTGGTATCACATTGGTGTTTTAATGTGCAATTCTCTTGTGATATAATGCTGACCTTACCTCCTACGTTTGCCACTTGTACACTTTTTGATTCAGATATTTGACCTTTTAAAAATTGCGTTGTTTTCCCATCTTTTGAGTTCTAAGAGTTCTTTGCATGTTTTGATACAAGCTGCTTTATTAGTCTGCTTTGCAAATATTTTTTCCCAGTCTGTGGCTTGCTTTCTCTCATTCTTTAACAGTTAACAGTTTTGTAGCAGTTGGAAAAGATCAGTCACTGTGAATGTCTTATGTGCTCACTCAGGTGATAGCAGAGACCCGTGGACCCATTGCTGCTTTATTAAATGGGAAGAGTCCGGTCCTAGGGTCTGTCAATGGCTACTTTGTTCAAGCTTGCACAGCAGGCCTGAGGATCAGGGAAAGGTCCTTTCCTGAGCCACATCACTTAGAACAGTTTAGAAATTCCATTTATACTAATATCCTGTTCCCTCACATGGACTATAGTCTGCCTAGGGTATGAATCTGTCCACCATCCAACTATGTAAGAGGCTGTCACTTTCTTATTTCCTCTTAGTTCGATCAAATCTCATCTGTGAGCCTCCACTCTGCCAGTTGGACAGAAGATTTCATCTTATTCATGCAAGCTGTGCCTCCTCTTCCCCAGCCCCACAAGAACTCAAGTTTGCCTGGTGCCTGAGAAATGATGCAAGGGCCTCAGTTCCCTAGTCTGTGCTGACTGCTGGTGGTATGGTCACTATGAGAGACTCTGTGAAGTCTGGCAGCTTCCTGTCCCTATGCCACACTGGGGACCGAGACAGGCCTCCTAAGCACTGTCACTACCCCTGGAATGATCTCTTCCTCCCAGAGAAAACTGAGGCAGGGGAACTCGGGATTCCACCACTAGCAGAACCCAGAACATTCTCTCCTACCCTCCCTTCCTTTACATCTCAAAAAGAGGAAGAGTTAAAAATACAGAACCTCTCTATTGTTGCTTCCATGAGCTTTCACAGATGCTGAGTAAAGCTTTTGACCTTGGCTGTCTCCTGCACGGCCCCATTCTCTGTGTCAAGAAAGTTTATAAAACAGACACTACTGAAAATTTTACTAAATAATGCTGCTATTTATTATTTTTTCTGGAAACGACTTTATCTCATATTGGAACCTTCATTTCCACCACCATCTAGGATACTTGAAGGCCACAGGAAGTCATACACTCAGAGTAACAAACGTATGACTGTGATGGGAAATTTTAGCTAAGGATTCGGATAGTTCTCGTTGCTTGCAGGTTTCTGGCTTTGTCACGTGGAATAGATCCTGAATATGTGGTCCCCAGAGAACTATCTCTTGGGCAACGGTTGGGTGGTCAGAAAACTACCCGCTGTCCACCTGCCTGCAGCCGCCGTAACTTCTCCCTTTCCTGCTGCTGTCCTTGCAGCTGGGCCTGAGAACATCCAGGGATGAGACAGTGGAGGAAGCAGGCCAACACTGAAAGCAGCTTTCTGAGGTTACCAGCAACTTCCCCCTCACCGAGCACAGGACCTGGTGTTCGTTCTGCTGTTTCCCTGCCTTCACCACCGCACTCTGCCCAGTATTTGGCTTTGAAGACATGAGGCACACATTTTCTGATTGGCTGAATGCTGGCAACCCTAAACACTGACACAAACAAGACTGTGGATGGGGGTGGTGATCTGATTTGTGAGGAAAAAAAATCATGGTCAGCGAACCTCCTGTAAGTGTTGTGAGATTGCTGTGATCTCTGACTCACTAACAAAAGTGATCTCTGTGCTGCGTGTTTCATGCCATCTCTGCTAGGAGGTAGGTTGACTTCCTGAGGGACAGGCAGATGGAGGAAGGGACACTGCGGATTAGGGTCCTAGAGACAGCATCCCAGAGGAGCAGTCTCAGACACTGGAAATATGTAGCTGAGAGAAAATTTGTAATATCATCTGCTGTCAGGTATTGGGAAGTTTTATATTAAAAGGTACCAGAGGATATTCTGATGATCCTAGAAAACACAACAGACTGACTGTATTGTGCTTGTGCACCTGAAGAGTAAGGACTGGTCAATTGTAATGATTTTTTAAAAAAAATTATTCTAACTTTTAAAATAAAGTAGTCAGTTTTCAGTGTGTCAGCTGAGAGGACAAGGGAAGGTATGTGTCTAGCAGAGAGGCCATGAGGGGTCCTCTCGGAGAGACTTCAGTGACAGCTTCTGAAACCCCTTACAGCCTGCTTCTGAAACCCCTTACAGCCTGCTTCTGAAACCCCTTACAGCCTGCTTCTGAAACCCCTTACAGCCGGCTTCTGAAACCCCTTACAGCCGGCTTCTGAAATCCCTTACAGCTGTGCACCTCTAAATCATAGAGCCAGAGAACTTCCTGAATCCAGACCATCCTCCCCTCTGCTGCCCGCAGTGCTACTCCTCTCCCCCACTGCCTTCACCGCACTTCTGTGTGACAGCACCAGAGGAAGCTGCGCTAAGCAGGAACTAGAGTATAAGAGAGAAAGTACATGGAAAAGGGGAAACAAGAAAACAATCATTTAAAAGAAAAAGAACCTACTGTGGCCCAGGATTCATGCAAGGTCCCATATGTGTGTTGTCCTATTAGTCTTCACGGCAAGCCTTTTACTACAGTATTTCCTCTGAGGGACCCAAGATACGGGGAAGCCAACATCAGAGGGACACTAAGAACTAGTAGTGGAGACAGGAAGTGAATACAGGTTTTGGTAATTTTCAACCCCAGTGTGATGTATTATTTTTACTCAACTTTTATTTATGGTAAATGTTGTCTACATTTTTTAGCATTAACTTAAAGATTGCTTTCTACATATATTTTAATTATAAGAAAAATGCTAGATGATAGAGATATTACATAAAAATGAAATAACCCTTGTAGCAAGAATGCCTGGTCTGGGAAATATGATTCAAGTATTTTAATATCAACACTTTCAGTTTAGCCTATCTTATGTTTTGACTCCAAAATATAAAGAAATAGAGGACCCTGGGAAATTAAGTGAAATATGAATGAATTCCTCTGTGCTCTGATAGGTGGGGATTCTCATGTGTTACAACAAGAAAACCACACAGATCTTTTCAAATAAAAGAAGGTTGTGATTGTAAAATCCAGAGGAAAACCCCAGGTGAGCCTATCTGAATAAAGGATAAATTTCCAAGATATGCACGCAGCGTGGCTGAGGAGAAGTGGCCCAAGGAGTCAGGACCAGGAAGGAGCCTGTGGGTTCCGGAAGCTGTGGATGGAAGGCTAGGGGATTAGAGGCTTGCTTGAGAAGAATTGTGCTAGGAGGAAGATCTTTGTGGCAAGGTCAAAATGAGATGTGGGCAAGACTCACATGAAAACAGGAAAGTAATCATGAAGACCAAAGAGCCTACCTGGAGACTCAGTGCTGGGGGATTTAATGCAAATCTCATTTGTCTTTCCCAGCAGCCCAGCTGGGACAGCTGTCACCAGTCTCAGTTCATAGGGGAGAAGACTGAGACTCCAGGAGAGTCAGTCACCTTCCCAGGGTCCGGTGAACAACCCCGGATTTGACATGGGACCACCTGTTGGTTCCCAGCCCACAGTCCTTCCCCTGTACCACACACCCTTCTTGGGTAGGCCTGCTCAACCCAGTCAACAACAAATAACTTTCACTTTCTCACTTTTCATATCTCCAGCCCTATAGGCCACAGCCACCTCTGAGAAAGCAAGAGGAGCGCTCACTGGGGTTGCCTCTCTCCCCTCGGCTCCAGTGCTGCAGCCCTCAGAAGTACATGCGTGCCCCCATCTCCTCCAGTGAGCAGGGGGCTTTGCAGTGCCCACTTGGGCAGGAATTCACACATAATATATATGTGTGACACTTACCCTATCTGAAGCATTAGGCTCAGAAAAACCTACTGGGCATTCACATACCTTTCCCACTTCTGCTTGTGACTTGCCCCCAACTCAAAAGTACCACCCACTTCCAACAATAGTGGGCCAAAGTACAAGAAATCATCTTGATTCCTGCAGTGAGGACAGAGGAAATTCTAACAACGAGGGCTGCACAGGTAAGTTCGCTTCTAGGAGGACCCTCAGAGAGGTCCGTGGTGAGTAATTTGGGCTGTGCCGTCTCATTCCTCCCTGTGGGACCATTAAATGCCAGCACAGGGCTGGTCAGTAAAACACTGGCCAAGTGGAGCTGACTCTGGGTCTGTGGACTTTAAAGACTGCACTCCGGGATCGCTCCGATTCCACCAGGAAAAGCGCCTGTCGTGTTTGCGGACGGGGCTGTCTGTGGGGGTTTCCTCAGGGCTTTACACTAGCTCCCTGTCCAAGGGTGCTCTTGTAGTCATTCTCATCAGTGGAAATGCCCACCTGCCAGTAGGAGTTATCAGGAACCACGAAAGAACACTACCCCCATCTGCGGTGTTGCTTCACTCTCCTCAGTTCCCCTTTCTGTGTGTGAGCCTCAGTCCTGAGATTATTTCTCACTTTACAAGGAGTCGGAAGGCCCGAGGAGCTGGCAAAGCCTCCTTTGCATCTCATCCTAACCCCTTGTTCCTGGGAGCCTCAGGAATGCAGCTGTGCTTATGTGTCTGGTCTCCAGGCGCCGCGGTGGAAGGGCACTGGTGACAGGTACGTCCCTCCGAGGCCCATGATCTGGGGGAGTGTGGTTCCAGAGAAGCTGCATCTGGGGCAGATGTGCAGAGGTGGGGCTGACGGTCGTAGGGAGAGGAGCGAGGACTTCCATGCTTGAAGCCCTTGACGGTCAGGAGTGGGATACTACAAAAACGAGGCTGGCCCCAACAGACCCGTGTCTGCTTGAGTGAACGGGGGTCAGGAGAGGCAGGAAATAGAAAATGCCACTTACCCAACAGCTGGTGGCTGCTCTGGGCGGTAAGGTGCTGGCGTTCCTTGCAGCCCTGCCCTAGCAGAAGCTGTCCGAGGATGCGGCCCTGCCTGAGCCCCAGGGTGAGGGGCACGTCTGGAGGAGAGGAGCGATATCCGTGACCTTTCTACAGCCGTTCTGCTTTTCGGTTTGGCTTTCCTGCTCTGGAACTTTTTCCTGGGATGTCTTTTCTCACCCAACTGCCCCATCCCAACGTGAGAGACCACTTGCTCATTTGGAAAGAAATATTTGTAGGTCCAAAAAGGGCTCCGGCAGTGGTTAACATGCTCCTCACATTCTGAACACATTTGCATTTGCAAATAGGCCTAAAATATCATCTCTCTTAATAGTAAGGCAAGGTTTTGGAGAGACAGGTGAAATTAATTTTTGACCAAGGGAACTTCCCACTCTTCTCAAGCTGTAATCAGTAAGGACATGGCCTGCTCGCCTCACAAAACCTTCGGTCTTGGGACTAAGGCTACGGACTAAAACGAGTGCGTTTACATGTTTACATTTGCACGTCTACCTTATGTGTGCTGTTTGCTGGTAGCGATATCTTTAGCGTTGTTTATGTGAGGTAATCTGGTGGGTAACGGGAGCTGTTACGAATCCCTGTTCATTCATGTATTCAGGACGTGATTCTTGAGGAACTTACTGTGTCCGACATACTGGATTTTGAACAGGGAGCATAAAAAACATAAAGGAAAGCTGTACGCTTGAAGCCTCAGTTTTACCAGTGGGAAAATCTTACTAGTTAAATAATCCCATTCACATCATTTTCAATAATAGTGCATGGAAGGAAAGAAGGGTGTTCTACGGGCTGTGCTGATTGACTGGTTACTATGCCTTGTGTTTGAAATTTTGATGGCTCTATGATCCGGGGATAATGGATACTCCTTCCTGGGTACAGATGAACACAGGATCTTAGGAAACTGAGCTAGGGTGGAAGGGAAAAACATGAAAGGTGAAGAGATGGTTCTTTAGAGAAAAATGAAGGCTCAAACACTGTGTTGCGAAAATCAGACATGGGGCTTGGACTTAGGTATCCTTGGGCGAGGAGACTGAAGCTGTCAGGATCTAGAAGGAGAGAAAAACAATGTTAAAGCGAGCACGGTGGGTGGTAGGGCAGCTTCCCGGTGATGCTGGCTGTCTGCCTGCCATGGTAAGGCAGATAAGGGGCATAGGGTGAAGGGGGAAAAGTAATGAGATTATTACAAAAAAGAAAGGAAACACAGTTTATGTATATAGGGGTGGGAGTGGTAGGGTGGGTAGGCCTATGGGAAAAAAATGAGAATTAAGTTGTATCATATAATGATGCAAATTCTCATTGTTGAGTGCAATCGTGATGTGTATATGTAATGTACCAATAAAGATTTCAATTAAAAAAAAAAAAAAAGAATATGAGGGGCAGAGGCAGCATACGAGCCAAGGCTGGGCACAGCAGCCCTTCTGGAGTCTGCCCTTCTGTCCTCTCCTGCAGAGAGTAGTCTCTGCACCCCACATCCGGGCTCACTCAGGCTGCAGTTTGGGAAGGAGACTCCACGGTGAATCCATGTAGAGGACAGGGAAGGTGTTTCCAGAGCGCTGCATCTCACCGTCAAGACCCTGAGGTCCCAACAGGAGGCACACTCATTCCCCATCCACCCTGCGCCATCCCTGATGTGATTCTGCTCTGAGTTCCTGTCCTATTTATATACATTAACTCGAAGTCAACTCCTAAGGGCAAATAACAAACAACTCTCTTTCCACCACCCGGCCAGCATTTTCATTTCAACTTTGGGCTTTCAAAAAAAATACCTTAACCCATAGAATGAGTAATGTGGGAATTTCAAGCTCTTGGAGTTGGGCCTCGCACACAGAGCGGGGCAAGGGGGCCGTCCCTCAAATTGTGCCCTTGCAGTGTTGGCTTTTCTCTCTTTGACCATCATTCTGGTTCTGAGAAACAAGAAAGAGGCCGGGAAGGGCACGGGTGCCCTTTGGTGAGTTCTGAAGGCCTCGTTCCTGGCAGGCAGAGCCCCCGAGCCCGATGTGCACAGACCTGGAGAGGCACCAGAAAAACTTGGCCTGACATTTACTTTCAGGCGCATTTGTTTTCTTTTGTTTGTTTGTTAACAAAACAGAAAATAAATGGCCTTGATAATCATCAATATGATCCTTGACTCAAAAAGTTGTAATTCTAGATACAACGAAGGCACAGGGATCCATCTTGTAGCAGGCGTGTTGTTGCGGGACGGGAAGAGCAGACACCCTCACCAAGCTGTACCTCTGCTGGGCCAGGGAGAGGGATGTACTCTTAATTTTCAGACTTTAATTACTGCAATGCCAGAGGCTGAGTGGAAGCACCCCCTGGCTCCTTAGGAATCTGCTCTGGTGTTCCTCCTTGTACCTACGCATCTCTGACTCTGCCCTCCTCCCTTCTGTACGGAAGTGCTATGCTCCCAAATGATTGAGGGCAAGAATAGCTAACAAAGGGAAACAGAAATGAGGTTAGAAGATGCTCCCCAGATGGAAACCCAAAGGGGGCTTTGCTCCGAGGAGAAATTGGAAACCAAGTCAGACGGAGGAGCTAGCCTGAGCTAGGACATGTGGGCAGAGAGATCTCTGAGGAAGTGGAGATCAGGGCAGGTATAAGTGTAAGATTATACTTGTGCCTAACAGGATACAATTATCCTGTGTACAGCTGAACTCCATCTGTAGCTAGTCAATCCCGTGTCCACCAGACTCCAGGAGGGCCCACGTTCTCACTGAGGAGTCGCTCAAACGTACCTCTTCCATGTCACTCATTCCCAGCTCTTGTCACTGATTCTTCCTGTTCTCAGTTCCGTGACCCTTGTCTTTCTTGATCACTCGGTAACTGTCCTTCCCCGTTCCTCAAGCCATTGACAGGCTTATTTTCTTTCTTTCTTTCTTTCTTTTTTTTTTGAGACAGGGTCTCACTTTGTAGTTCAGGCTGGCCCTGAGCTCAGCCTCAAACTCACATCATAGCAATCCTCCTGCCTCTGCCTCCCGAGTTCTGGGATTACAGCCGTGAGCCACCACGCCCGGCACTGTGGTATGTGGTACTGGTTGCTGCTGGGCATGAGTCTCCACACCCAGTATAGGTATGTGGTTACCGGGGATCGAACCCAGGTCCTTGCGCTTGCAAGACAGGCACCGGAACCACTGAACTAACTTCCTGGCCTGACAGGCTTATTTTCTTTAAACTTTCATCACATCACTGTTCTGCTTCCAAAAATGTCAACCCCAAATTGCCAGTTTTCTAATGAATCAAATATAGACTCCTCATCTGTCTTTCCAAGTCCCATTAAACTCTTCTGTTCTACTTATAAAAATTACTTTCTCATTTTTTTCTCAAAGGCAGCCTCTTCTCTGATCCATTCAGCTTTTCTACTTTTGCCTTAAGAAAACACCATCGTCATTTCTCCATCTCTATCTGTCCTTAAAATTGCTTAGGTCTGAGTGTATCTCAGAAATTTGGTAAAATAGTAGAGAGGATTTTTTGAGTGTTCCTGACACAAACAAAATGATAAAAGTTTGCGGTGGGGGTTATACCGGTCATCCTAAATTGATTATTGCATTACTGTATACAGGTGTTAAAATAGCACACTGTGTCCGACAAAGATGTGGGAATGTACCTCTGTGTGAGGGCCCTGGGTTCGATCCTGGTGTGCCAGGAAAAAAGAAAAAGTGAGCAAACATCACCCTCGTATTTTGCATCCTATTCTGGGGAAAAGGTTAGTGCATTTTCAGGAGTACACAGGATAATTGTATCCTGTTAGGCAGAAGTATAATCTTATTGTCTTTATTTGGAGATTTAGTGTGATTCAAAGTGATGCCTACGGATTTCAAATTGGCTACAGGTGGACTTAGGGTGGTTAATTTTATGTGCAACTTGGCAAAGCCATGCTCTAGAACCCAGATATTTGGCCAGACACCAGTGTCGATGTTTCTGTGATGATACTATTACCTATGGGATTTACATTTAAATTAGTACACACTGAGTAAAGCAGATTATTTTCCATAGTGTGGATTGCAGAGCAGTATGTAAAGTAAATCTCATTTTTATTAAAATTCATAGTTACACATATGCAATAAATACAGGAAAAGATCTGGAAATAATGCACAACAAACAAAATTTTCCATCATTTTCTAGGGACTGAAAGGGGGTAAAGAAATGGACATATGTTTCTTTTTCATTTCTGTATCATTTGTTTGATTAATTATTGCTACACAGAATATATTTCTTACACATGTTCTCTATTCTAGAGAGAACCTAATGTTCTATTTTTGTGTGTGTGTGTGAGACAGGGTCTTGCTTTTGTAGTTCAGGCTGGCCCTGAACTCAGCTTTGAACTTAGCAATCCTCCTGCCTCTGCCTACCGAGTGCTGGAATTACTGGCATGAGCCACCACACCTGGCACTGTAGTATTTGGTTCTGATTGATGCTGGGACATGAGCCACCACATCTGGTTTTGTTGTATGTGGTTACTGGGGATGAACCCGGGCCCTTGCACTTGCAGTGCAGGCACTGGAACAACTGAGCTAACTCCCCAGCCCTGGTGTTCTTATTTTAACTTTATTTTAGTGAAGAGGCTCAGTCATCACCAGCTGTGTCTCACTGTTCACCTGCACCTCTGTGCCAGAGGCAGCGTGGGGCTCCAAATCGGAAGTGTAGCTGCTCCATGACCACCCTCCCTTCACCATTCACCCCCTACTGTCCCTTACTATTTGCTAGGCAAAAACTAGAGTCATGTTTTTCAAAATGCAAACCTGATTAGGCTATTTCTCTGCCATAGTTCGCACTGGCTTCAAAACAGAGACTCAAATCCTTAACTGACCGATAAAACCAGTGTGATCTGTCCCCTGCCGACCTCTTCAACCATGCCTCCGCTTCTCTCTGCCTGTGGCCTCATTCAGGGAAGTGTGCACAGTGAGACTAAGAACCACAGAACTTGTCTGAGATCCAGTATCTTCTCATAACTAAATTTACTAATGCAAAAAAAGTAGGAAAAATTGCCCAAGACTATCAAACTCATAAAACACATTGAACACAGGGCCACATCCAATGCCTTTACATGTGTCCATAGGTGTGTGCATCGTGAATGTGGCTGAAGTATTTAACAGTTAATTCAGTCAACACTTAAAAGGGGTTCATCCGCAGGCAGTGGCATGTGAATATACTCTGAGCAGATCTGTAGGATGCAGCATCACGCGTTACGAAAACTCTGTCTCATAGGCCATCTCGGGAAGACTTGTTGGCAGCTTGCAAAGCTTTTCAGGTGACCACCACCCAGAGTTCTAGGAAACTAACAACTGTTGATGTTAAAGGAGGGGAGCAACACTCGGAGGAAAACTGTTAATGCTGTGGCCCAGGATGAAACTCATTAGTACAAGTATCGGAATGAGTAGACTTAGGCGGAGCCCATACTGCACAGAGCTTCATTTGCCCTAACAGAAATTGACTATTGACTACTGACTCACTGACATACTCGGATGCCTTTGTCTCTGTCACCAGAAGTCCAAGCCCAAGCCACCCACCAAGGCCCTGCTCAAACAGCACTGCCCGCTCTCCACCCGCCAGGGCCGTGGAAGCCTTGGGTCCACAGACGCTCCCAGACAGGAGAGAGCTGCCAGGATAAAGACTCGGGGTCTGGAGTAGGGAAAGATGCCGTTCCAGGTCTTCTTTGATTTCCTGGAAATGGAGTGAGAACCTCAAGGATTAAGCTTAGAAGCTACGGAGTTCATCTGCACAGCCCACTCAAGCATTCCCCCGAAATGTCTCTTCTCCATCATCGCCCCGCTTTTGCTTGAGCATTGCTGGTGTGGGGGAGCTCACTCCCTCGCATGGAAACCCCTGTCCTTAGCTCTGGCTTTTATCAAAAGCTTTCATCGTTCAGAGCTGAAATCCTGCCCCCTCTGGCTGCCAGCCATCTGTTTGGGACTGTTTGGCCTTCAGCGGGGGAGCAAGTGCCTTCCGAGAGGGGCCTAACTGTGTGCACATGGCCATCACATCGCTGCAGGTTTATTCAGGTTCATTACCCCTGGTCTTTTAATGTTCCTCATTTGACATAATTTCAGTATTCCCTAGTGAGCTGTGCTGCCCTTTCACTTAATAAATTCTAATTTTGTAATGTCACTCAAGTACAACCGACCTCACTGAACGTGATACCACAGTGATGTGGTCTGATTAGCACAGACTGCAGGGACTGAATTGTATGTTAAGATTGAATTAATTCTGCTGGGCGTGTGGCTCGGCGCTGGAGCATTCGCCTTTCATGTGTGAGGCTGTGAATGTGATGTCTGGCAACCCCTACACAGAAAATGGCTCAATTAATTTTGGTTAGTCATGCCACACTGAGACTGCTGTGATGTTTGTATTTACTCTAGGTAAGCTATTTCTCTACATCCTCCTATGCCACCTACAGAGTTGTTATTTTAAAACTTAAGTATAGGTCTTTAAATTACCTCATGCAGTTCATTTAGCTGGTGGTAGTCTCTCTTTTCAGGCTTTGGGATGAATATTAATTCAGCTGACTGACCTTTGGCTCTTTTTGGTGCCATCTGCACATTTGAAAATAGAAGTATGATTTTCGTTCCTCTTATTCATAGTTGTACTAACAATATGAAAGCAAACCATTAAAAAATAGGGTCCTGTAGCAAAACTGTGTTATCAATCTGTTAAGAATGATTCTTAGTGGCTGCGGATGTAGCTCAGTGGTGCTGTGCCTGCCTGGCAAGCATAACGTCCCGAGTTTGATTCCTGGTACAAAAAAGTAAGAATGATTTTTGACTTTCAACTGTGGAATGAACAGATCAATATTTTGTTCCTATCTACCCATCACTATATCTTGTTGGTCATACTCCTATGTCATGATCCAGTGATTTATCTCTACTTTGCTCCCCTCTGCGCTAGACCGAACATCATCTCTGCTCCTCTCAATGACAGCAGTGGCCTTTCCTTACTGGTGGTGGCTCTCCTACCGTTCCTGTCTATTTGCTAGGCAAAAACTGGAGTTAGGTTTTACAAATTGCAGACCTGACTAGGCTACTTCTCTGCCAGGGTTCACATCGGTTTCAGAACAGAGACTCAAATCCTTAACTCACCAATAAGGCCAGTGTGATCTGTCCCCTGCCGACCTCTTCAGCCGTGCCTCCGCTTCTCTCTGCCTTTACCCTCATTGAACCTTCTTTCCAAGCCCTGGAACCATACTTCAGGTGCCCTCCTCCCTCTGCACAGTTGTATATGCCATTGCCTTTGCCTGGAGTCCTTCTTATCCATCACCCTCCCCCGGCCCTTCGCTACTTGGCAGCTACTCAGTCTGCTTGGTATATGTATTGGTATATCACAACTGTCCTCAACATAACAGGGTAAACAATAAGTATTTTCCTCTGTTACAGTGCTGTAGGTCTGTCAGGCATTCCAGCAGGTCTGCAAATGCATCTTCTGTTCTTCGTGACCAGCACCAAAGTGGACTAGAGGCATAGAGGCCTTGTTTAGACGTTCACTGTCTACTTCAGTGGTTACTAACCACAAGTGGGTATTGATCTCTTCAAATGTGGCTGATCCTGATAAAATTATGTTTCACTTGGAAAATATAAGCTTTTTGAAGATTTAGTGCAAAAAACGAATTTAAAATATTCATTAGTAATTTTATATTGTGTTAGATATTATATCTTAGATGTTAGATATTATTAAAATTACTATCACCATTTCTTTTTAATTTGCTCATGTGGCTACTAGAAATTTTCCCATATAGCTTGTATCTGTGGTTTCCCCATATGCTTTCAGCAGTGCTGTTCTAGAGCAGGGATTGGGCAGCTTTTTCTGTAAAAAGAAAGATAGAAAGGGCCGGGGATATAGCTCAGTGGTTC
>PVIR01016627.1:0-36398 GCA_004026965.1 Petromus typicus | reverse complement strand
TCTCAACATTGTCCCCTTTCACCTTATTTTACATTGAGCGTTTTCTATTTCACAATATATAACATACAATGCTAGGACTCATTTACATCTTCATTTTCTCATACCAGAGAAAAGATGCGATATGTACCAATCTGTGACCTATTTATTTCACTTATGAGGATATCCTCAAGGTATGTCCATTTAAGTAGAAATGATTCAAGCTTATCATTTTTTATGGCAGAGTAGTACTCCATTCTGTAGAAGAACCACAGCTTTTTTATCCAGTCTCCAGTTGATGGACACTTGGCCCAACATCATTTATTAAAGATACTGTCTTTCTTCCAGTGCAGGTATTTGGCCCCTTTGTCAAAGGTAGTATGGCTGAGTGTGTTTGCATTTGTTTCTGCTGCATCTAACCTGTTCCACTTATGTTGGATCTGTTTTTTTGCCAGTACTATGCAGTTTTTAATCAAAGTACCTTTGTAATATATTTCAAGTCAGGGAGTGTGATGCCCCTTGCTTTCCTTTTGTTACCTGAATTGCTTCTGCTGTTCTGTGCCTCTTTTGGGTCTGAATAAATTTTAGAATTGTTTTCTCAAATTTTATGTGATGGGTTATTAGAATAATTGAGATTGCATTAAACGTGTAATAATTTTGTCACTATAGCCATGTTTACTCTGTTAGTTCTCCTTACCCATGAATAAGGAATAACTTTGTCTTTTCTGGTATCTTTTCATCTCCTTTTTCATGGTACTGTAGTTTTCAGTGTAAAGGTCTTCTGCTTATTTCATCAGATTGATTCCTAGGTATTTCATTTTTTCAGGATGCTATTGTGCAAGGTGTTGTTTCCTTATTTCTCTCTCATGAGTTTGTTATTTGTATACAGTAATGCTACTGATTTGTGAGTTGTGACTTTATATCCATTTAGGATACTAAATTTGGATATTAAACCTAGAAGTCTGTTAGGAGAGTTTTTAGGGTCTTCTATGTAGAGTATCATACCATCTGCAAATAATGATAATTTAACTTCTTTCTTTCCTGTTCTTATTCCTTTATTTCTTTTTCTTGTCTAATTATTTTGGCTAATGGTTCCAGGTCTGTGTTGAATAAAAGTGTTCATAGTGGACATCCTTATTTTGTTCCTGATTTTAGAGTAAAAGCTTTCAGTTTTTGTCCATTTATTATGATGTCAATTGTTGGTTTGTCATAGATGGTTTTTATCAGATAAAGACCATCTGTTCCAGTTTTCTTTCGGGTTTTTGTTATAAATGGATCTTGAATTTTCTTAAACTTTTTTTTCTACATCTGTTGTGATAACCATATAGTTTTTGTCCTTGACTGTAAATTGTTATATTACATTTATTGGTTTGTGGATATTGAACCATCCTCGAATTCCTGGTATAAATGTCCTTTGATCATGGTGTATTATCTTGATTTGCTGCATTTTGTTTGCCTGTATCTTATTGAGGATTTTTGTGTCTGTTTTCATTAAGAAGATTGTTCTGTAATTCTCTTTCTGAATTAGATCCTTTTCTGGTTTTGGTATCAGGGAAATGCTTGCTTTTGGGAATGAATTTTGGAGTATTGCTTCCCTTTCAGTTTCATTAAAGAATTTGAGAAGTAGTGGCATTAGGTTTTCTCTAATTTTTTTTTTTTAGAAATCAGCAAATCTGTCAGGACCTGGCCCTGCTTTTTTTTTTTGCTAGGTCTCAAATTATATTTTAAATTTCACTGACTATTAACTGGGTTATTTAGAATTTTTATATTGCTTTGATTCAGCTTTGTTAATTCATTTATAATTAGGAATCTGTCCATTTCTTCTGTATTCTCCATCTTGTTAGAATATGAATTTTTGAAGGTAGGTATTGATCACCTTATGGATTTCTGCTGGATCTATTGTGATTTTACACTTTTTGTTCCTAATTGCATGGATTTAAGTCTTTCCTCTGCTTTTTTTGTTGTTGTTGATACATTGGTTAGAGGTTTGTCAGTTTCATTTAATCTTTCAAAGAACCAGAATGGGCAGACCAAACATAGATCCATGTTGATTAATCCCAGCAAGCCTGCACCTTTAGTTCTACTGAAGCCGAGGCTGGTTTCTGGCTGTGATGGTGGGACCTAAGTGGTTCAGCTTGCAGTACTCCTGGTATCTCCTGGTGGCTTGAGCGTGGCTCCCTATCAGTTTAATCTCCTTGACCTCCTGCTGACTTGAACTCCACTCCACCTTCCCCTGACAGTGGGAGCTACTAAATGGTGCCAGTCCACAGCTGCTCTGAGTTCCAAGCTCAGTTGGCCGTTCTCCAAAATGGGAAATGGCCAATTGCCCTGTCTATAGGTATGTCAGCTAACTCACCAGCCACTGCAGTGCACTGCATTTCCTGCTCTGTTCCACTGGTGCGTTTCTCTGTGGAGGCCTCTGGGATCTCCAGTAGCCACCATTCAAAAAATGAAATATCTAGGAATCAATCTAACAAAGGAGATGAAGGACCTCTATTCTGAAAACTACAGCACTCTGAAAAAGGAGATAGAAGAAGATATCAAAAAATGGAAAGACATATCTTGCTCCTGGATAGGAAGGACCAATTTTGTCAAAATGGCTATACACCCACAACTACCATGTAGATTCAACGCAATCCCGATTGAAATTCCAGCAGTGTATTTCACAGATATAGAGAAATCCAAACATTCATCTGGAACCACAAAAGACCTAGATAAGTGAAAGCAGTTCTAAGCAACAAGGACATGGTGGGGGCTATTACGATCCCAAACCTGAAACTATACATTCTGGTGCAGTTTTGAGCCACCTCTCCCACCAGGGAGCCAAGGCTCAGAGAGGAAGCCCCGTTGGGTGTCCTCTTCCACAGAGAGGTCCTTTTCTTTGCTTTCCTTGTGGCCTTCATTTCTCCCTTCAGATCCTTGCTGGGCCCCAGGGGCCCACTTCCCTCCTTTTTTTCTTTCTCACATTGCTGTGGTCCAGGGTCTGGACACCAAAGCTTGGAGAGCTGTTTCTTTGTTGTTCATCATATGGCATCTTCCTGGAAGTCAGTATCTTTTGTCTTTATTACTCACCAAAATGGTTTTTCTTATGGCTGGGAATGTAATTCGATAGTAGAGTGTTTGGTTAATACATACAAGGCCCTTGGTTTGATCCCTACTCCTCAGGGAAAAAATTTTTTTCTTGAGCTCATAAGTAATACCCATGTTCTGAGCAGGTGTATTCTTAGTCTTCATATCATTTAGCATCAGCGTGATAGTTAACACTTTCCTTTTTAAAACACTTTGTTTTTTACTTGGCTTTCAGGTAGCATATTCTTCTATTTTATTTATACTGGATCAGTGCCTCTCCCCAATTCTTTGCCAATTTTCTCTTTATTTCTCCGTCCTTACTCCTCTTTGTCTGTTTATACCCAGCCTCTTTAGTAATCTTGCCTACTGGCTTTAAAAAATATCACCTATTCAGTATAGTCCTGAACTCTAGCTTTCTATATACAACTGCATTATCATCTTTGTTTGGATATCGGATAGTCATCTTAAATTTAAGTGCTCAAAATCGAGTCCTGATTTTCTGGTTTACTGGACTCTGTTGTCTCTGTCTCTTACAGTGAAGGTGTGGCTTAATATCTGCCTCATAATACTCATTGAGTAGACCAAAAGTTTTGACTTCTGTGATCTCTGCATTGGCAGGACCATATTCATGTCCATTGATTTATTTAGAAGATTGGAAAAATGCCAAGATTTTAAGTTAAATTTTTTTATTAGTTAAAATACTTCATTAAAGGGAGACTTAGTATATCTTTTTTTAATATATGTTTGTGGCAGAAAGGCAAGATAAATGTTTGTTCTTACAGATCTTCAAAATAGTTTACAAGACTCCTCACACACAAAGCTGTGTGTGTATTAATGATTTGGTTAACATCATGAATTCATTGATTTAAATGGGCTTCATTTTATCATTATCTTTTTGTTGTTTTCATTGTTCTACTTGGCGAATGTGGAAATGGAAGCCTGTTTAGGTTAGTACGTGGATTGTTTGTTTTCCTTATTCACAGGCTGACATCTTGCTGTGCTTCAATGTGCTAATAATACAAATATAAGACAGTGAGATACTGTTGTTACAAATAAAAGGGAAATCAGATCACTTATTATGGGCTCCAGAGTAAACTACATGATTTCCATGTTTATTACTTTTACTTTGTGGATATAATTTAATGAGGTCACTAACTTAAAGAATGGTAATTTCACTTGAGTTGCAAATCTCAACCTCTTTAACTGTGGTGGGTTCAAACACTACTGCTTGCTTTTTGTCTTATGATTTACTGTTGGTCAAATCAAGGTCATTCCATTTCTGATTTTTAAGGTCTTAGTTAATTTGAGCCTCATCATGAAAAATTCTTAACTTTGCAACGAGCCCCTTGGAGTTTAACTGCCATTGTGTTATAAATCAGCTGAGATCTTGCAGATTAAGCAAGGAAGCTGTTAGGCAGTTCTGTGCTGGTTGCATAGTTTTCAAGGTACCTAGAAAGAGCTGTTTCTACAGCACTCCTATGTGGAGCCACGGGCGGATTTTTATTCCAGAACTCTCTTCTCCATGTGTCATGTAAGGAGCACAGCCTCTCGTTACACATACAATTATTTGCTTTTGTAAAAAAAATCAGTCCAGATGTATGAACCTTAGTATTTTTGATTAATATCAGTTCATCTTCTCAAATTCTCTCCTGCGTTCTTTTCTGCTTGTCCCAACATTATAGCTTGAAAAGTTTGTTCACCTTTCAAATTGGCCTAGGCTGAAAGAATAAATGCTTAAGAAGCTTAGCAATGCATCTCACGTCATGTGTTAAAACTGTTCTACCTGTCATTGTGCCAGCCTGCACTGGATACTTCATACGCATGTCATTAGGAGCACCAGTGGGTAGAATAACACTGAATTCTTTCTTTGGCTATACCTTATCTGATTCTCTCTGTCTCATTTGTTCCAGGTTTTCAGCATCTGTAGTATCTGGTTGTACAACAGACTTCATTTTTATTTTTGCAGACTGACATCAGGATGAACAATTTTTGGGGGGGCTGTGGGGGACGGGGTCTCACTGTGTAGTTGAGGCTAGCCCCGAACTCACTGTGTAGCCCAGGCTAGCCTCGAACTTAACAGCTGTCCTCCTGCCTCTGCCTCCCAAGTGCTGGGATTACAGGTGAGCGCCACCACACCCGGCACTGTGGTATGTGGTTACCAGGGATCAAATTCAGGACCTTGCACTTGCCAGGCAAACACTTGAACCACTGAACTAAATCCCCAGCCCAGGGTGAGCAATTTTTGTTCTCTTGGGCATGCTCTGAAATACCACTGCATAGCTGATTACATAGCCACGATCAGTCTGCTTTCCATCTGACTTCACCTATGGGCTTGCAGAATATTAACAGAGTCAACTGCTGAGTAAGACTGGCCACTCACATTTGTGTTCATCAGCAGCTGCTGCATGTGCTACAGTGCTGGCGAGTTACTTAGAGACCCAGTGCCCAAAGTGCAACCCAGAACCAATTTGTTTGTCACAAAATCCCAACACTGCAGTTACATCTGAATACTGAAGTTTTGGTTTAGAAAAAACAGTTCATCCAGTAATATCATTTGTCTTAAAAGAAATACACAATAGCAGTAGTTCAGGCTGTCCCTGAGCTCAGCCTCAAACTCACATCACAGCAGTCCTCCTGCCTCTGCCTCCCCAGTGCTGGGATTATAGGCGTGAGCCACCACGCCCAGCACTGTGGTATGTGGTACTGATTGCTGCTGGGCGTGAGTCTCCACACCCAGTATTGTATGTGGTTAACCAGGGGATCTCGCGCTCGCAAGACAGGTGCCAGAACCACTGAACTAACTCCCCGGCCCAAGTCGAGGTGATCTTGGTTGTCATGATATGCTGATAATTTGTCAGACTGTCACATACTTAGCTGTTTCAGAGCAACATATTCAGCACTCAGATAACCTGTTTGTTTCTTTTATCAGATTTGATATAATCCAAAGCTGAAAACCTCTGGTCAGAAGCATAACATGATCCAAACAAAGTAAGAAAAGCAATCCTAAGTGCTTTTATAGACTTAAAATTATTTTAGCAGAAAATTCTACCATTAAGGATTTAATATTTAGAAATCTCAACTGTGCTGTCCTCTGTCAACCCGGCATACTCTATCTTCTCAAGTGTTGAGTACAGGCCATAGAATTTACTTTTCTAGATGGAAGGGTCTTGAAATTCTAGTAGCTCCATTTCCAGATTTCCAAAATCTAACCCGTATACCCAGGAAAGATCTGGTTCTTCAAGTTTGGCTTTACTTATAGAAGTAAGAAAACACAGGTTGTATCCATCTTACTGAACTGTACAAATCTGTGACTAAGATTCTCTTTTACAGCTGATACAGTGCTGGACAATTCCCTGTAGATTTCCTGACAGTTTATAGAATAACCTGCAAATGTAGAATCTTCTAAGTGCATTTTTAGACTTGGCAAAACATTTCAACTGCCCGCTTTCTAAAACTTGCACTTTTCATGTTTTGATATCACAAAACATCCTTTCCCTGCACTGTAGACTTTTATTTAGTGTATTGAACTGTAGTATAAAGTACATGAGGTTGTTAAGTCAGGCCATATCTCTGAGCTGTGGATATTCTTGCCACTTTTCATTCATAAACTGCCCAGTTCCCTCCCAAGTAAGCTATAAATCACTTCAAGACTCATCCTCTGCTCAGCCACCAGACATGATCAGACATAAATAAAGCATTTTACTGTGCCTGAACTTTATAAGAAGTACCTGAAACTGTCAAAAATTAAAAACACAATCCATGATGTAATTCACCATTTTTGTGACATCTTTCAGTATATATCCTCTTAATTTTTTGCTGCTTTCTCTGGCACAAAGAGCTTCTTGATGTATAAGGTAATGAAACTGAACCAGTAGGTATGTTGCATCTTTAACAAAGAACTGTCTGAACCGGATGCTGCCTCCTTCATGCAAGGTGCCCATCACTAGTAATTAAAACCACTTTTTCTAGTCTTATGTCTTGTAATAAAAAAGCCTCCATCATAGCACTGTACACATCAGATCCTTGTGTTCTTCCGGCAAAGACACCACTGTGGCCAGCTCTTCTCTCATGACTTCACCATCAACGTAATGATTTACTGCTGGGCTTGCATTGTCATTTGTATGTGTGCTTCTGCCCAAGCATAGGGAGTAACAGGTTGCCTTTTGTAAGTTAGTGGTGAGCTGTTGACTAACATCCCTTGCCATGTGCAGGACTCGATCTTTAACAGTATTCTTGCTAAGTGGCATCTCGGAGATGCATTGTGCATTTTTATCCTTGTTTGGGGAAAGAATTACTGCCATGCTCCCCATTTTGATGAAATTCCTATCAGAGAGGAGTTTACTATGTTTTGCTATGCGCAGTGAAACTTGAAAGCTGGCCATTGTCAAATGGTTTGTTTTTAGAAGGATAGTTGCAAAAACTAAGATACCAGGAATGATATTTTCTCAGTTTCTCTCTAAGAAACTCTTTCATTTTCATCAAGTTGGGCAACATTTTGTGGTTGGTGTCAAAATGTGGTCTGACCCTGGACATGCAGCACATCACACGTTCTTTTTTCTTTTGTTTTGTGGTACCAGGAATGAACTAAGTGAGACTTTGTGCTTGTGAGGCAAGCGGGGTGCCCCTGAGGTAAATTTACGGCCTACGCACATTACACTTTCACTACATGGAATACAGAACACATAATACTTTTCCATTGCGTTCAGTCATTCCAAATGAGCGTCTAGGCCTTTTGGAATGGTTCCACTGTCTGTTTCAGTTTTGCTTCTTTTTTGCTAACATCATTTTTATAAATTGATGTTTAAAACTTAGAGTATAGAAAAACAGAAAAAAACAAAAAACAAAAAGCAATACAAATCTATCTCTGTACCAGAAATAGCTAATGCTATTAGTAGCACTAAAGAATTGGATATTCTGAGTCATCGATATGTAGCAGTGACCCTCAGCTGGTGTTCTTCTTGAATTTGCTGACCACCAATGCAAGCAGGTAGTGTTCAGTGACCACCAGCTTTTGACCGGCTCTGAAAAGGGCAGCTGAGTTCGTTTCTTACCAGGCAGGAGTTCTGCTAAGACTATAGCCAGTCCAAGCAAATATGTATGTCCTTACTCTTGTTTGCATAAATTCTTCACAGACAACTAAATGTGATGCTGCAGATGCATATATGCCAGGGAAACAGCACAGCATTGAAAGGATTCCGTTCTTTGAATGAGATCATTTCTTTGCTAAATCTTAGATATTAAATTTCAGTCTTTCATAAGAAAACATAGACCTTAAGTCTTGTCTTAATAAAAAATGAACATACTGTAACAGGCAGATACATAAATATGCCATTTCTTACACATATTTCTAAAGTACATTTTTCCTACAACAGCTTTATTGAAATACAGTTGACCTGCTATAAATTGTATGTATTCCTTACATACTTTTATTGCCAGTAATCAGTGATACTTCAGTTCACAAACTTAATTTGTTCCATGACTCTGGTCAAAAACTGTAGTAGAATCATAGAATGAATTAAGTTTGTGAGTCAAGGCCCTACTGTATTTGTGAAGATTCAGACTTCTACCTGGCTAGAAGATTTTTAAAGCTATTTCTAGTAGTATAGAACTTCTCATGCTGAGTTGAATTTCTGAACTTTGTTTTGACAAATATTTTTGGTGGATGAAAATTCTTGGTAGAGTTTTACATTTTCATACTTTATATATTCTACGTAAGTGTTTTATACATTGTATCTGATTTAAAAAAAAATCCGTGGTACACTGTATTTGTTCCTGAAAAACATGTCCCTTTTAACCCCCCCATCCTTTTTTAATATATTTAACAGAATATCTTGTTTTAAGTTGTTTTGATTTTGGTGTTTCTTAATGTAATCATCTTGGTGTTTCTTGACTTGGATATTGCTGATCTTCTGAAAAAAGTTTAGAATTTTTAATAAAATTTGGAAAATTTTAATATTTATTCAAATATATATATATATATATATTTTATTCTCTTTCCTCTCAGGGATTAGAGTCATATGCGTGTTAGATTGCTTGAGGTTATTCCACAACTTACTATTTTATTTTGAATAGTTTCTACTATTATGCTTAGTTTGCTAGATTTTTAGTTTGTTAGATCTGTCATTAATCTCTATTTTTCATCTCATACAGTCCAGTTTTCATATCTGAAATTTTGACTTCTTTTTTAAAAAACTTAAATCTTACATATCTTCTTTTAACATGTTTAATGTTTATACAAGCTTGTTGAATATTATAATGATAATGATAGTATACCTATTTTAATATTTTTAAAATAATTCTCTCATCTGTGCCATTTTTGGGTTGATTTCAATTGAGTGATATCTCTCTTCACTTGTTTGAAATGTTAAGTGCTGACATTATTGAATGTCTTAACATATACTATGAACTTTTAAAAAAAATGCATTTATTGCTGTACTTTAGATATACATAATGATCACATTCATCAATAGAGAATTTGTACCTGTTCGTGATACATCTTGATTCTTTTCTTTTTCTGCAATCCCTGTCATGTGTGTGCTAGGCATCTGTTCTTTTCACTGAGCTACATCCTCACCCTTTTGCGTCTCTTTTTAAATAGCTGTTTGAAATAGAGAAATTGCTGATCCTGTTGTAGTTTTTTCATCTTTCAAAATGGAAATAACAGTAGTAGTTTTTCATTGTTGTTGTCTATTTTTTCATCTGAAATGTTGAACTGAGCATTTTAATGTTATTTTCAGAATAGACACTGAGATTGTTTATAAGGAATCCATCTGCTTTAATCAACTCTGTATTAGACCTTGGACATTGTATTGCTTTGATGACAGGTGTCCTTCGGTGAGTCTCTGCTTACATAGTTGAGGAAGTGGCTGTGATTTTCCTCTCCATTTCTGCACTGCATATTTTGTTTCACAGTGTTTGAAATGGAACTCTAAGTGTAAATAGTTTTCATTGTACACTGATATATGTGTATTAAATTTAATCTTCATAACCATATGTGGTAGGCAATTTTATTTCCTTCCTTTATAGAATTAGGAGGCTAAGAAGAAGTTGAGTAGTGGAGTTAGATTTTGAACAACCTGTCACACTTGAATCAGAGTACTTAACTGGTTGATAAATCCATCTTGTAGGGATTGTGGCCTTAAAGTTGTGCATTTAAAAATGAAATGGAAAACATTTTATATCATGGAAGTCAGCCGCCTCTTGAGAAACTGACTGGAAAGTCACCAAATGTTGGAGTAGTTTATGGCATCATTTCCTTCTCTATAGTCGCCTCTGTTCTCTTTCACTGTTTTCTCTCTGTATATTTATTGACTTTTTCTATCTTCTTTACTGTCTGGTCTGTTTTGACTGTCCAGGAGCGTGGTACTAGTGCGCTTACCCTTTAAACCCTGAGAGTCCCAGCTAGGGGAATCAGTGTTTCATGACCTCAGTAGTACCGCATGTGGAAGAATTTTGTCACCCTGATCCAGGCTCAGGGTTATTCTCCTATGATGTTCTTTGATCATATAGCTTGAGTTTCAGGGAGGGTGAGTGGAAAGAAGCAGAAATGTACATTAATGTTGGTAGGAGTTCCTCAGGAAAGAGAATGGGCCATGTAGAACTCTCAGATAATGTCCATAATAACTAATATGTCAGATTTTATTTACACTGTCAGAAAGATAACAGACATACATAAAATATTTAGATATAAGAAGCTGAAATCAGTGTATTATAAAAAAAAACTTCCTGAAGGTACATAAAGTAAACTCTTTTAGTGGTACTGTGAGAGTTTATTTAAAAGAATCATCAGAATGAATCCTTTTGAAGAGAATATCCAGTAGTTATTTATTTATTGAACACTTTATTTGTGTTGTCAGCTTAAGATTTCCTAGAGTAGGTTTATACATATAACTGCATATTGCAGTAATATTTTCTGTAATACAAGTATTTCTTAATAGAATTTCACATTCTAATTTTAGATTTCTTAAATTATGGATTACAATAAGTAAAAGTGTCTTCATTGTGTTTTCAGTTATCAATGATGGTTTTCAAAACTGTTCTAGTTAACCTGCTTCGTGTATAATATGAATAGTTTTTTGTAAAGCTTTTGGAAAAGTCTGCACAGTCAGAATTGCATATTCTTGCAGGGTATTGAAAAAGTTTATGACTTTTAGTATGTTCAGCTTTACTCTTTGTATTACTAAGTGATCTATACACATTTCTGTAAGTTTCAACCTTTCAAATTTCCTTTTTTGGATATCTTTTGTTTTTTAAAATATATGTTTGATATACATCCATAAACTTACTCTGTTCTTTCGCTTCATTAAGTAGCTAGAATACTATATCTAATTGTTTAGATGTTTTAAATTGAAATTGTTTGTTTGTAACTACATTAATTCTTGAGCCACAGAACTCCACTTTTTAGGTTCTTAGTGTTCCTATGGTAAAAAGAACTTCTTCAGAGATGCTTTTAACATGTATCATGTCAGTGAAACAGTTAACATTTGTTCAAGCTGACTGGACCATTTCCAAGAGAGAGACTTCCTTCCTGCTCTGTCTTCAGGGTTTTTAGTTTGCAATTTCTTTCTAGCTCTTGGCTCTTTTCCAAGATTGAGGAAGATTCTCTCAGTAGCAGTGATTTTTTTTTTTTTTCTAGGTATCTTTACTGGATTTTGAAAGTGTCAGGAAGAATAGGAGAAATGTCAGGAGGAATTGGGGCAAATAAGACTATTTTCCTTAAATATAACTTTAAAAAGAAGCAGTTTGAGAAAAGGAGTTGAGGAACAGTCCTGTTTAGAGTAAGAGAATACATAAATACTAAACTAATTTTTCATATTAGCACTTTAAAACGACTAATGTTGAAGGACTAGATTCATAACTTCAAGTCTGTTATGGACAGCATCTGTAAAATGAATGCATTTTTCCCGTGCATGGCTTAGATGTTTTGAAAGCATTGTGACATTGCTGTATAGGTTCCTCAGTGGTTACGTTCAATTTCTATACATACAGTATTGTAAACTAGTATCAGTGTTCTTACTGATGCTAGTCTGTTGACCACATTTTAAATAATGTTGTTGATCCTGAACCTTATTTCTGTTCATTTTGTACCTTAGATTATTGAAATTGAGAGATGATTGGTTTGGTATTATATGGCATGGCTATTGAATAGTTCATTGCAGAACACCTCTAGCCAAAAACATTTGTTAGAAAATGATGTGCATTCACAGTATATACAAATCAGAGAAATGTATCTTTAGGTTTGGGGTTATTGGCAGCCTTTTGGATTTCTGAAATAATCTTCTGTGGGATTTTGTGTTTTTGGAATCAGAAATAAAAATCATTGTGTGCTAGGAATGTGTTCTTTTCACTGAGCTACATCCTCAACCTTTTGTGTCTCTTTAAATAGCTGTTCGAAATAGAGAAATTGCTGATCCTGTCGTTTTTTCATCTTTGAAAATGGAAATAACAGTAGTAGTTTTTGGTTGTTGTCCATTTTTTTCATCTGAAAGGTTGAACTGAGCATTTTGGTATTATTTTCAGGGTAGACACTGAGATTGTTTATAAGGAATCCATCTGCTTTAATCAACTCTGTATTAGACCTTGGACATTGTATATCATATAAATAAAGAACAACAACAACATTGTATATAATATAAATAAGAAAAACAAAATAAAAAAATCAGAAATACTGAGTTAGAATAAACTTAAAAATTAAAAGAACTCTTATTTCATATAAGTAGAGTAGTGGATTTGTATGTAAGAAGTATCTAGAGATCAATTCTAAAAGTTTATCTGATACGAGATTGATAAATAGGAAATAAGCCATCAAAAAAGAAATTGTCTCTTATTGGTAGATACTGGGAAACAAAAAAGTAACTTGAACTGATGACTTTTAAGCAAAAATGGTTTTAGTGCTTTCTTTCAATATATTTTAAAGTATGAGTAATAGAGGATGGACTCAAGTTGTATAAAACACTCGTTCTGAACACCAAAGTCAAATGCAGTTGAGTTACAGCTTAAAAGTAGAACACAGAAAAGTGCTATTAGTATTAATTATGCTTTGAAATACTCTAACACTAAATATTTGACAAACATGTATAATATTCAGATGATATATTGTGCTGTTGAGTATAATCATGATGTGTTGAAATCTGAACTCTACTGTTCATTATTTTATCAGTTGGTGCTACCGTCTTTAAGCTTGGGCTTCTCGTCTACAAAGTGAGATATAATACATTAGCGGACTATTATAAAGTTAAACTACTGTGTGTGTGTGTCTCTCTCTCTCTCTCTCTCTCTCTCTCACATTAGTTATATAATTATGAACGTTACCTGGTGAATCATGAAAATTAGGTGATACTTTTCCTATTGCTACTGTCATTGTGATTGGTAATAGAAGACAGTTCATAGAATATAACTAATAAATGTATAAAGTATGAGAGTAAAGAGCCAAAAATATATGGTATTAGATTTTTCACCTGATTTTTTTTTTTAGTTTGCCTAAACTAGTTAAGCATATTTAATTTAATATTTTCTCCTCTGTAGTTTATCAGAGAAGACATGAAATATAAAGATGCTACTAATAAACACAGCCATCTGCACAGAGAAGATAAGCACATAACTGTGGAGGATTTATGGAAACAGTGGAAAACGTCAGAAGGTGAGACTGTGTGTGATCTGGGCCCCTTATCACCTGTGCGTCTGCCCTGTGTAACTGTTGGCAACTCATTAATTACGTATGATTTTTGCAAAATAATTTAAATGAGATTTTTCTGAAATTATTTTAATAAATAATGCTTCCAGTTTTTGATTTGAAGGTTATTTTTTAATCCTTCTTAGATGTATTAAGCACTAGGCTATTTTCAGATAATTTGATACTTTATATTAGAATAAATAAGACAATTTCTGAGAATCAATTGTGAAACATTGTTTCACCTCATAAATGTGATTATTATAAAAATTTTATCAAACATATGGAAATCCTGAGATTTTGTTTTTTAAAAAAATGGAGAATAGTTTCTAAAGTTCTTAGGAGGCCTACTTTAAGCTTTTCATTTCGTGAGACCTTTGTGAAGTCTGTTTTGGCAGTCCTCCATCTCTTTGGGGTTGTATCCCCTCAGGAGATATTTAAACTACCGCTGGTGCCACACCCTACTTTCCTATATGAATTTATGAAAAGTTTCTAAATGAGCCATAGTAAGAGATTAGTACCAACAACCAATACTAAAATGGAACAGTTTCAATACACTGTAATAAAAGTGTGAATGCAGTCTCCTTCACTGGATGGCTAGTGTATACAGACAGCATCATGTGCTAGACCAAGGGGTGATTTATATACCAGGTTGACCTGCAGAGGATTCTGTCACACTGCTTAGAATGGCAGTGTAGAACCCACAAATGGCTTATTTTTGGAATATCCTATTAATATTTTTGCATCCTAGGAAGACTATTACTAAATGAAATCATGGAAAGTTAAACTGTTAAAAAAAGGGAAGGATGACTGAAGTTACATAATAACATTATGTGATTTATATATTTTCCTTTTAGACCTCTTAACTCTTGAACTTATGTTTTGGATAGTGATTTTTTTGTGTGTGTCTCGAACTCTCAGCTCAATTACTAATGTTAGGAAACTAAGAATAGAAAGTGAAACAGAGGTATTTATCTCTTTGAGTTTCAGAATCAGCCAAAATGTCTTTTATTCAAATTATTTGTTTCTATTCTGTATGAAATCAGACAATTATTATCATTGCTATTTATTTATTTTTGTGGTGCTGTACCAAGAATTGGACACAGGTATTGCTGAGCTACATCCCCAGCCCTTGTTATTTTTATTCTGAGATAGTTTCACTGGCTTACCCAGGTTGGCCTTGAACTTGTGATCCTCCTGCTGGGATTAATGCCACCATGTCCAGCAAAAATCAGGCATTTATGTTGTGCCATGTATTTTTTTCTCCAGAAATTTGAATAATGAAATTATTCAAAGGAAGCTAGGACACATTATCAAATAGGAGTATAAAGGAATAGCAAAATTAGTAGATGATTTTCACCAATGCTTAGTATTTTTCTTAATGTAGAAGAGAGTTCATGACTAGCTTATGTTTTTATCTTCAGCTTTTAAAAAGGTGTCTGTTGAAGTATACTGGGAAAAGAAAAGGAAATAAGAAAGAAACACGTCATTGACTTAAAGATACAGAAGTTTAAAAAATATGTTTCATTTTTCCTTCCCATGTAATTTTAAGATAGTAGAAATTTGGAAAAGATAAAAATAAAATGAGATGAGTATAAATGAAGAAAAGTACTAGGATACTAGAAAACTTAGTAACAGATTTCATATGAAATATCTTACTAATACTTAAATACTATTAATCACTGAACAGCCCAGTTATTTAAATACAGGATGACCAATTATGTATTACATTTTTTCCATTAATTTTTATTTTCCGTTAATTTTTATAAGGAAATATAAAAGAGATAGTTGTATCAACTGTATTTAGTACAGGAATCTACTGATGGCGATGACACTTGCCCAGTGTTCAGGCTAGTCAGTACATAAACAAATGCCTGAGTGGCGTGTGGGTAAGAGAATTGCAGTCTGTCACAGAGTCTATTGCTATTTGTAAGTTTTAGGGTGTGAGTATGTGACGTGTCAGATGGAGTCCACTTAACTGTTTTCAATGAAAGAATCAGTGTTTGCTGTATAACCCTCATGTTAGTGCTTCGTTCAGTTATATCATTACTTGCCTGGAAGTTTTAAATTTGTTCCCTCTGTTAAGTTTTTCAATTTTAATTTATGAA
Organism: Petromus typicus; assembly: GCA_004026965.1. Taxonomy (NCBI): domain Eukaryota; kingdom Metazoa; phylum Chordata; class Mammalia; order Rodentia; family Petromuridae; genus Petromus; species Petromus typicus. The sequence continues at coordinate 20,576 of PVIR01016627.1, read as the reverse complement.
ATGAACTGGTTTACTGCTAAACAAGGGGAAAAGTCGTAGAGATTTATGAACGTACGTGAACATGAGAGCCATCCACAATGTGTGAGATTCAGCGAGGGAAAATGGCTGAACTCGATATAGAGCCAGTCAAGGGGTAGTGGTGTGGACTTCTGGGGAAGTGCGGTGACCCTTGCTGTGGAAGGCTGTGTGGAGCGTGAACATAGCAGCGCCCGATTGTCTTGTTATGCAGATGACGTCTCCCAACTGACTGATTGACTGGGTCCCTGGACAGATCCTTGGTTCTCTTTCTCTAAAAAATCTTTCCTGCATAGTAAAGGGACTATGAAATGAGAGTACTGTCTGCCTTTGCTATTTACTTTATTAGTGTAGGCAAAGTCTTTTCACAAAAGGACAGCTTTTCATAGCTATTCCTTTGTCTGCAGGGGCCTCTAGCTTATTCGAATAAATGAAATATATTGAAGAAATGTAATTGAGTTGCGATATATTACTCTCCCATATCATTCCTGTAATTTGCTGCAAAGTAATCTATTGAAAATATAAATCTTAGCTGTTTAGTGCCTTACAGATGCAGGAAATAAGCCAAAATCTTTACAAAGACCTGCCCTCTCCCTGCACTTCATAACTTGTTACCTTTCTGACAATCCGGCACTGTCACTACTCCACCAAGCCAGGCACTGGCTGTTTGACAAGCAGGAATGCAAGTGTCCCTGTGATCAACTCCTTTCATACTTTAAGTCTTTAGATTTTTCATATTTGTTTGCCTGTTTTCCTCTCCCTGCAGTGTAAGCTTCAGAGAGCAGAACATCTATTTTGTTTATTAATGCATCCACAAAGCAGACTGCCCTAAAATTCCATTTGGTTCTTACTCTGATCACTTTGCTTAGCTCTTTTATCATCTATGAGGATAGTTTTGCTATTTTTATTTTATTTTTTAAGCTCACAGCTTTTCCAAGGAAAATAATTTCTTCAGCCCTTACCTTGTTTTCATCTTAATTTTTCTCTTCTAAGGCCTAAGCACTGTGACAGTGAAAAGATTTCCTTCTCAGTACAAGTTGTTGACTAAAGCATCGCCTTTTAGTGTCTTCCTTCCAAGCTCCAGTCTCCACACACTCGTAGGGGCTGTGGCCTGGCAGTGCTCACGTCGGGTTTCTCTTGGTATGGTGCGTGGAAGAGAGAGGAAGAGCTGCACAGATGTCTTAGCAGACTTTACAATACTTACTTTCTCAGACCACTTCAGACTCTGTGTTTATAAAGCATCAGGTAGGGGGAGGCTTCGTCACTGGAGACAGTGGAGTGATGGGGTGGGCTGCACATACAGGGCTCTGCTGCCTCTCTGTTGTATTTTGTTTCTGTTTTAAGATTTCCAAAACAGATGGTTCTTCTGAAAAGGTTGGAACACTGCTGAAAAAGAGATTAAAATGAATCTCCAGCAATGATATGAAACTCAGGGTTATGGAATTGAATATATAAAAAAAATTATATGCACCTGTACACGTACACACACACACACACACACACACACACACACACCCACCCACCCATCCACCCCACACTGATTGATTCATCATTCCTGTGTCTCCAAAGTTTAGAACAGTGCTCTCTTCACTTTGAATAAAGTGAAATATTCAGTAAATATTTGTTGAATGAATGAAATTATAAAGCCTCTTGAACATTGAATGTTCCCATAACTGTTCATCAGATATTTTCAGACAGGTATTTTTGCTATGATACAATACACGCGTTCCTGAAAAAACTTACTTTAAATTTGTTCCCTCTGATAAGTTTTTCAATTTTAATTTATGAAATGAACTGATTTACTGCTAAACAAGGGGAAAAGTCATAGAGATTTATTAACGTACATGAATGTTACGTCACGTAACGTGACGTGTCAGAAAAATGACAGTTTATGGGAAAATGTGAGTGAAGCAAGACTACTGAGATCATTTTTACTTTGTAACTAAAGTGCTAATAGTATTAATAAAAATACTAGTATATGTAAACAAGACACTTTATGTTTCTAAGCAGTAAATACTGTAGTTGATATAAGAATGTATTTTGGAATTAAAGTGTGAAGATCACTGGAGGGTCCTGTGTTAGATCGGGTTGAGGCTGCTCAGAACTGAAGAGAAAGGGAAAGAAAGTGCCCTGAGGACTGAGCAGCAGGTGACTGGAAAGAGCTTGCTGTAGCAGTGGCGAGAATACTTTGTATCTGTTTGCTGTGGGTTGGCAATAGGAAATGATAGCACCCTTGACATCGTCACTTTTGAAATGATGGAACTTTTATTATTTGACGTGGTCTATAATTATCACCTGTATATAAACTAATTCATGTTTTGAGGCTCCCACAGCAGAATAAGAGTTCATTATGTGCTAAGCAGGCATCCCACTGGATCCTTCATATTAAAACCAACTCTAATACTGGTCCCGGCCATGCAGATGAAGTAGACCACAGATTGTTGGACCCATATGGCTCCTTCATTAGTTACCTGAACATTTGCTAGAAGTGAAAATGAGGCCTGAGGATGTAGCTTAGTGGCAGTGCTTTTTCCCAACACATGTGAGTCCCTGGGTTAGGACCCCAGCAGTAAGTGAGAAAAATGAGGGTTAAGGTAGCAGACAGAAGGAGATGTGGAGGTGGCAAGCTCTGTAGCAAGTATGATGACTTTGAAGCTATATAATTTTAAGTTGTAGCTTATCTATTTATATACATTGAAACATTGATTCTTACTTTAAAATTGAGTTTAAAATGTGACTCTTCTAAGTTCTACATGAATAATGTACTGAGCATGCTCCCATAATTTCTGGTAGGAACTTAGTAGATGTTGATAGGAACTTAGTAGATGTTGATTTCTCTGTGTAGTAAAATTGTGTAAGCTGAAATGTTTGTCCACATTTAAAGGCTTATACATTCAGTCTCATAATACTCATCAATAAAATGAACATAGTAGGCTATCTGCTTACCATCATAGGGTGCAAACATAGCCAAGATGGGTAAAAATAGGGTAAAATAGGGTAAAAATAGGGTAAAAAATAGCCAAGATGTTTTTTGAACATTCCCCCTGTGAAGAAAATTGATTTTGCAGAAATTGATTTTGACCTCACATAGAAAAATTTCAGTGGTGATGGTAACACATTTTTTTGCATGTGTGCAGAGAATATCTAGTCCAGTTGCATATAGTAGCAGTCCAATATAAATGAAACCTATTTAAAAAACTATTATTAAGTTTCAGGTAGATTTGGATAAACTCTGTGAGTTGTGGGAATAATTGAACTTAGTTAAGTAGTAGCAATATTCCAATAAAGGAAAGTTTAGATAGAAAGTTATTGGTTATGTACAAAATTTAGTGATTATGAGAGATAAAATCCTTGACAATTATGAAATAATCCTTCTATCCTGTTCAGCCTGGTTGTCCTCTTACCTAAGATAACTGTAAATTTGGGCTTTACAAATTAAATAGACATTTGAAATTTAGGAAGGTTTCATTGTTTTCTTAATAAAGATTTTATTTTGAAATTGAAAGAAGAAAGTTTTAGGCATTTTTAAATGTTGTTTTTAAGTGTATATAAAGTCTAGAGAATAAGTAATCATGAGTATTTTTGCTTAGAACAGTAGAAATTTTGTAAACATTGCATAAAAGGAAATATAAAGATAAAATTCTTGACTATGCATGTTAAATTCCTAAAATAAGGGGAATTATAAATGTTTCCTTTATATAGATAGGCTCATTATGTCCACAATTTTTTCTTCTGGGTGTGAAATTATAATTAGATTCCAAGTGTTGATAACATTTACTGGCTCTTTTAGGTGTATCCTAGTACTGGTTTTTACATAGAGGCAGAATTTTAAAAAGTAGGTATATGGGTCAGTGCATATTGCTTAGCAGTATCAGTAGAGTGATACAAAACATAGGACTTGCAGATAATAAGATAACAATATTTTTATGGCAGCCATAAACAAAATACTTATTTGTGTGTTTGTAACATGGAGCGATAGTCTCAAATAGCACAGAAGGCAGATAGAACATTTCTCCTGAAGAGCTTAACACTATTATCCAGGTTCATAGTTGAGAAATTAAATAGTAATACAAGAAGGTTTGGTTCAGTCCTTCATAAGTGATTCTGTTTTAGAATTTTTTTTTAATCTTTATTGGTACATTAAATATACACATCATGATTGCACTCCATAATGGGGATTTGTACCAGTATAAGACACAACTTAATTCTCATTTTTTCCCATAGCCCTACCCACCCTGTTTTAGAATTTTAGAAGAAAGGTGTTTGTTGTGGGAAAGCCTTCATTGGAGAGATAACTTCTCATTGAGACTGAAAGCCATACATTTTTCTTAGAAATGAAAGGTACATAAAGTAAATGAGTAGAGATAATTGCATAAATGCTAAGAAGCCCATTTTACAACCAGAAACGAGTAATGTTTAGTGTGTGTGAGATAAGTCACTTTTAATATTTGCCTTTTTGCTGTTAATATGAGGTATTTGACCTGTTGTCTGTTAATTGTGGGTGAGAGTTGTCTACCTGGAAGGTTGTTGAGATGATCTCATATGAAGTGCTTGGGACGGTGCTTCACACAGAGCATGTCCTTAGAGAGAGTCTTTTATTATCTCTGGTTCCTAAAATACGTGTGACCAGGGTGTGTGTATGGGGTGTTGGAAGTGAATGGAGCTGGAAAAGACATTGAGTTGGAGATAGTAGCAGAGTCAAACAGAGTATTGAAATGTGATGACTATATTCATGAGTGGCAAGTAGGATTCCACTCATGTCCTAGTTCTTATCAGTTCATAGTAGCTGCCTGGGAGATGTTATTAAGGAAGTTTGGCTTGTGTCTGATCTGAGTAGCAAAGAAGGATATTATTTTAGCGATAGTTAATTATTAGTATTTGTCCTGTACATAGGAGATGGTAATATATTTAGCATTTTTATCATCACAGAAAGTGTTAGAAATTATCTCAGCTTCTCATTTTAGAGAGGCTTGTAACATAGAAGAATTACAGGAAGGGGAGTACATTAGAGGGAGGAAGACTACCACTCAGCCTAGTACAGAACAGTAGAAAGGTAAAGCATCATGAGTTCCGAGAACTGTTGGTAACTTGCCCTTGTATGTAGACTAAATTAAAGATCTTTAATCCTTGTGATTTTAGCCCCATTGGGCATGAGGGAATTGATTTAATTTTCATATAATAAATATTTTTGAGTGTTTATTATGAGTAAAGCACTGTCTTAGGTATAGAGGATACATAGGTGAGGACCATGTTCTCTGTCCTCCACGTGCCTAATCTACTGGTGAAGAAAGATCTGTTAACAAGTCATGAAAGGGATATGTTAGAATCTGTAATTGAGATTGTATAGAAAAAGTTGTGGGCTAGGGAAAGGAAAAGCCTATCTGTCTGGCTACAGAGGTTAAGGAAGCTCAGAAGAATTGCATTAAGGGACATATACTTTTCATCCCTTGCTATCCAGTCACTGGAAAGCACTCTTAAACTGCTAGTTCCCTGAACATTTATAATTAACATAGCACATTAAAAAAGATAGAGCTTCGTAATGTGTTACAAATATTTGTGCTATTTTAATAAATTAGATTTTGATTATTTTCATCCTCTGTACAATATTTTTACCTCTTTTAGTTTTAGAAGAATCTCTTATTGTCAGTAAGAGTCATTAATAGAGTACTGGGTTTTCACCACCCACAGAAAGCAATTTATACAAGGGAAGGGCTGTTCTTAAGGTACAGTCTGGTTTCACAACGACAGAAGTCATTATTTGTATCACTAACAAGAGGTCTTTTGTATTTAGTTTCTGTGTGAAGTATTGATGACACAAACATAGGGTTCATTTACTATCTTAACTAATATTTAAGGGAATTTTATGTAGATTTTGATGGGAAAATAGAACCATTTCTTGGTCAGTTGGCACATTAGGCAAACACATCTGTATTAATCAGAGTTGATTTTTTGTGGCCCATACTAAATGTCTTTTATTTTTATAATAAAAGCTTTTTTAAGTTATAAAATTATCCAGATGAGTTCAGAACACTCACAGTAAGCGCTGATATGTCCCAATCATGACTCCATGTTAGCATTTCAGTATCTCTGTTCCTTTCGGATCTACTTGTGAAGCTTGTTTTGGTCTTATTAGCGTTACTCTTCCCTACCTTTCTTTTTCTTGGAGTATTGACATTCATTTTCTTTTTCTCTAGGATACTTGAATGTTGGAGATTGTTGTTTATTGTACTACCAACTTGCCAGGATTAATTATAACCTCTTAATTTGTAAAATATACTTCACTGTTAAATAACTGTCTTTTAAAAACAATAAACTTCTCTTGATTTTACTTCAATATAGAGATCACTTTAGAAAGGATGCAAAGACTATCTCATCTCTCTGTACTCTAGAAAATTTGACCATTCCTATTCTGTAGGTACACATGAAATAAATGTTGTGAGCCTAATTTTTTTCTCATAAAACAAGTTATCCACTATGTAATCATCATATGAACATTTCTATGACTTACGGAAGTACTAGTCTGATTGTTTGTAAATTTGCCTATGATTTTCTATACACCTGAATTATTCTACATTTCTCCTCTGCTATGTTCACAGACTCAAGGGATACCTCAAGTTTGGAGTACAGTAACAGAACCTTCTGCAGAAGGTAAAAATGAGGATTGTCCACTTTTCACTGTTTGTGATGGACTATCTAGACAACAGCAGGCTTCTTGAACACCATATTTTTCTTTACTTCCTTCCACCCTTTCCCTAACAGTTGGGAATCAGTTGCATATTGATATATGTTGAATTTTCTCTGTCATTCCTTTGTCTGGTAAGGGAGTGGGGAGGAGGGACTTTGAATAAAGTTCCAGATGTTCAAGTGTATGTTATCATAGGAGATTGACTATATTAAATTCTACTTGACATGAAACAAATATTTATTCCTTCTGCTTTTGAATAAAATCCTTTCTTTTCTCTTTTAAAAATATAATAATATTCTCCTTTTCAAAGAAGGTCAGTTTAAAAAGATTTTCTTACTTTTTTTTTTTTTTTTTTTGGTTCTCAAACTAGTCTTAGGGTTACTAAGTTAGATTTTTTCATTTTTCTTTTCCTACAAATTGATGAGACTTTATGTATTAGAAGCAACTGTAATGAAATAATATAAATTGCAAATGACAAAAAAATTAAGTATTAGCCAAGTTTTTCAATTTGAATGTGATTTTGGTTTGGTTTTAAAAAGTATATTTCTGTTTTTCTGAAGGACATATTTGTATACAAATATTCTATTACATATGTAAGTATGTAATACAGAGGAAATGTATGATATAAAGGATCATGAAGTACATAGCCTGTGTATATATTTTATATCTAGAAATCTTTTAATTCTATGGATAGTTAGACTGGATAGGATCACATAAACTGTATTATCTTAACTTTTTCATCTGATTTCATATTTAAAAGGTAAGATCTTCAGTAAGAGGTCCTTGGTAAAGATTCTTCTAATATGTGGATAATCTGTTTCTTTTTCTTGCTTTAGTGTGACTTATTCTAGAATATTCAAGATAATGGACTATTTAGTTACTTTTTAATTTCATAGTATTTCATATTAAGTATTTACTTAAATTATTAATTTGAAGTTTAGAATCTGGATTAGTCTGATAAAATGGAACAGAAGGTCTCAGTATCTCATTGGAAGAAATTTCATTTTTACTTTCATCATTAACTTTTTTGTTTACCGTGTAGTCAGGAAAAAAAGATATGTTCATCGTTTTAACCTATAATTTTGTGATGGTTATATTCTGTAAACAAAATCAGTAATACAGAGTTGTAATTCCCTCACATAAAAGTAAAATATAGCTCCAGTCTTGTGATTTGAAAACTCTCTAGAAGAAAGAAAAGGAAAGAGAATAGCCTGTCAGAATACCAGCAATGAGCCTGGGCTTGGTGGTGAAGTCAGTAATGAGCTCGGAGACATGGAAGGGAAATGAGGACGGGGCCGAGCCATGGATGTGGAGAGAGCAGAGTGTTTTCAGGAGGACTAGAAAGCTGAGAAGGGGAGGGCATACCCACGGTACAGTGCATGTCCTGCTGAGGGTCCTCACAAGGAATATTCTCGTCTGGTGTCCCTGATAAGGTTGCATGTATTCCTGAGCAGAAGTTTTGTGTTTATCCTGTGACTGATTTTTTTTCCTCTCTTGCCTGCCTTTAGTACCTAGTATTAAGGATCTCATGTATGTTTTATTCATGTTTGTACTTCAGCCTCACTTTGTTTTCCTGGTTCATCAACATCTTTCATCTTTTATACTCTACATTGTATAATTTTTTTTTATTTTTAATTTTTTTTTTGAGATAAGATCTTGTTTTGTAGTTCAGGCTGGCCTTGAGCTGAGCTTTGAACTCACAGCATTCCTCTTGTCTCTGCCTCCCGAGTGTTGGGATTACAGGAGAGAGCCACCAAGCCTGGCACTGTGGTGTGTGGGACTGATTGCTGGTGGGCCTGAGTCTCCACACCCAGCACTGCTGTATATGGTTTCCGGGGATCAAACCCTGGCCCTTGCACTTGCAAGGCAAGGGCAGGAATCACTGACCTAAACCACGCCCCCTACATCATATAATTTTTTAAAAAATAATTTATTTTATGCTCTCTGTCCACCACCTTCCCATTCCCAGCTATTGGAAAATAGAAAACAAAACAAACAGTGGTTATTAGATGGATATAGAGAAATATGATTTATGGAAAAATGATTAGATTTAGCAACAAAAAAGTCATGAATTAACTCTGAGAAAATTAATTTAAATATTGGAATGAGGAGTGAGGAAAAAGAAAACTTATGATTTAAGTGGAAGTAACTCAAATGCCCATTATGGATCAATAAATAAAATGTGGAATGTAATACAATAGAATATAATCCAGTTTTAAAGAGGAAGAAAATTCTGACACGTGCAACATGGCTGACCCTTGATGACATCGTACAGAAAGAGATAAGTTGATCCCAAGGATATGAATACTGTGCACCTCTGTTTATATGTGGCCTTAGAGCAGCCAGAATCAGAGGTAGAATAAGAAGAATGGTGGTTGCTGGAGCCTGAGGAGGGGAATGAGGAGTTTTAGGTAGTGAGTATACATTGAATTTCAGTTTTGCAAGATGTGAAGCTTTCTGGAAATGGATTGTGGAGATGCTATCATAATAATGTAGATAAACTTAATGTCCCCAGAATGTTGAGATTGTAACAAAAAAGTAAGGAAACAAATTTTATATATATGGGGGGGTGGTAGGGTGGGTGGGGCTATGGGAAAAAATGAGAATTAAGTTGTGTTTTATACTGGTACAAATCCCCATTATGGAGTGCAATCATGATGTGTATATTTAATGTACCAATAAAGATAATTAAAAAAAAAAAAAAAACTTAATGTCCCCAGGTTATACACTTAGAATGGGTTGAGATGGTAAATTTTATTTTATGTATATTGTATGTATCATTATAATAAAAGCAGTTGAGAGAATGAGTACACATAGGGTAGAAACAGTGGGTAATGCTCTATTTAAGGGAAACGCAAGGAAAGGGAAGATAGGAACTGCTTTTTTAGGTACTGGTAGTCTGTGCCTACAAATGAGCGATGAAGAGCTTAAAGCACTCTTAAAATTTAAGTCGGAAAGTATTTTTTGGGAAAACTGGATAGGAATTGGTTTTAATGTCCTTCCAGTTAACATCAACATGCTTTCTTCATGGATAATTTTACTGGTTCATGGATTGAAAAGATTTTGTTAGGTTAATAAAAATGAATTTAAGCTCAGATAGATGAGAAACTTACTAATAAAATAGTTCTCTGTTGATAATGAAGAACTGATGATAGTGACAGACGTGTACCCATTTTGAGTTGCTTTTTAGAATTTATTTACATTGAAGAATTTGAATGACAGTCCTTCTTAAGCAGTGTTTTAAACTTTTTAGAATGGGATGCAGGTAGGACTGGAAAAGGGCAAGTTTAAGGATACTTAGAAAGTGAGTCTGAAGAAATTCCTTACCTTACACACTGGGTCATGCATTTGTTTGGTTTCTCAAATTATAGATTGCAAGTGCATGGAATCTAACATCATTATTTTCCATGTTTTTACCTGTACCAAGTGTTTTTGGCAGAGTTTTAATGATAGTGCTATAGCTCTTCTACAGTGAATAATGATAAGCTTCTGTGTAGTAGCCCCACACCCACTGATCAGCACGAGTGAGCTTAGCAAAGGTTAGCATACCCTAGATTGCAGGGTGAGGTAGTCGAAGATTGATATCCTGTGGTAGCTGTGTACATTTATCTCATCTGTTTTTAATGAGCATGCTTAATTGCATGAATCTGACCAGGCCAGCAGACTGTACTTTTAAATGTGTAATTGGAAGGTTTGAAAGAGGGAAGGTAAAATTCCAAGTCAGTATATATTTTAGGACTAGGCCTAGATTTGAATGGTTTTTAGAAATACCCAAAGAAATAAATACTACATTCAGTACTGGAGGCTGAAATGATGACAAAACTGAATAAATGCATGATAAATTTCTGTGCATAACTGATTGTTCATCATGATTTGTTGATGGCTTTATGGTATGTCTTCCTTTTTCACACAGAAATTTATTTTAAACCTTTTTTTTTTGTAAAGAATAAGGCATCTTTTGTTTTGTGTGGCAAGAGATATTCAAATTATCTCAAAAAATGAGAACATTGTTGTGATGATACTTAATTACTAATGACTTGATTGATTTCCAGTGACAAAAATCAGATTCCCTTGCTCCATTCATTGTCAGGAATTTAGTTCTTGGTGGTGGTATCCTTGTCGACTTTGAGATGGAGTAGTGAACAAATAGATAAGTCATTGTGAAATCTGTACCAGCAGCCGTATGGTATACATGAATTTTTTCATACCCACACACACTCCAACTAATTTGCTATCTCTCTAAAAGTGTTAATAAGTTATGGAATAAAAATAATAAGGACAACAGGATGGTCTATAACCAGGCAGTCAGGTGTTATTTAAATAAAATACTCATGGAAGAACTCAAAGCAGAGCTGTTTGGTGGTGGAGCTGCATAATAGTCGGTAGTAAGCCAGGGAAACATACGGGAAGAGTTCCATCCGGGTTTAGGAAGCAGCAAGGTTAAGGGCCTGAGGATGGTGTAACCTCAAAGTATGTAGGGGACTATAAGAAAGACAGTGTAGTTAGAAGGTAATGAGGGAGAGGAAGAATGAGGGAGGGGTTAATCAGGAAGACAGAACAGGCCAGATCTTCCAGGACCTTACGGGGCCTCAGAAGGAATGCAGGATTTATTATAAATATATTGTAAGTAGAAATGCATTTAGGAGTTTTGAGCAAGAGTGATATTGTTTATCTTTTCAAAAGATTAGTGTATGTATTGAGGAGACTTTAGACTGTTAGGCAGGGACCAAGAGTAGAGTGGGAGACTCTTGAGACTTCTAGTGGTCTGGTGAGGTGATGATGATTTTGTGAAGGTGAGGCGGCAGAGAGGTCTAATTAATGATATATTTTGAAAAGAATGGCTGGCAGAATTGGCTGCGGGGTTGAATTCAGGGTAGTGCGAGGGACCTGGAGAATTTGATGGAGGAGGAGGGATGATTAGGGAAAACATCTGAACAGGCTTGTAGGTTGGTTGGTAATGATTTAAAAAAAAGATTAAAAAAAAACTGAGACTTTCTGATGATGTAGAAAGATGATGGAAACTGAGGGGGGAGAAATGAAGAAGTGGAGGAATATCCAGAGAAGACTGAGAAGAAATGGCCAGTGAGAGATGAGGAAAATGGCAAGAGTTCTGAGTCTGGAAGCTGAGTGAAAAACATTTTAAGAAATAGGGCGCAGCTAGTGTCAGGTGCTCCAGAAAGGAGATCAGATGAGGTGACGCCTGGGACCTCTGCACTGGATTGGAAAAGTAAAGGTTAAAGCTGTTGATGGTTTTCACAAAAGCAGCTTCACTCAAATGGTGAAATGAAAAGTCTGATTGAAGTAAGTTAAAGAGGAAGTGAAGACAGTAAATATTACTGACTTTCAAAAGGAGAAATGATGCAGGTGGATACATTTGAAGGACGTTATTTTATATCTTAAGAGATGGGAAGTTGTACAGTGCATTTACATTGTAATAAATGACCCTGTTAAATGACTGGTTAAAAACAAGCTCAAACTATGTTAGTATAAAAACTATCCTGATCTAATAGGAAAGTACATGTGTATGGTCAGGGGCTTGGTCCACTGTGGTCGTTCTATATCTCTTCCTTTCTGGATTTTATTTTCTCCTCCCGTTTCCTAAAGAAACAGCTCTTAGTAGCTACAAGCTTACCTGATTTTCAGCATCATGATCAAAGATAAATAAGAGTCTTTTCTTTATGCTCTTGTGAGAAAAATGCTGGGAAGTAGCTTAGATTATGTGGCCAGATGTAGAGCTCACTGTGACCTCCAGAATGAGCCCCTTCCTGCAGGTGATTAGCAAGCTTGCCTCAGAAGGCAGAGGGAGACGAGTATTTGGCAGATAAGCAAGAAAAAGTAGACATGAGAAGAGCAGACTGAGGAAAACCTCAGAAGATAACTGTGGTGGGCGGGTAGAATCTGGTAGTGTGGGTCTTACAGCACAGCTCTTTCAGAACAGTCTTGACACTTGGAGTTCAAGACCTGTAGACTGTAAATAAAATTTTCTCATGGTTATAGCTCTCATCACTGGAGTCCAGATCTTCCTAGACGTTGTAGATTTTATTATCACCTGATGTTTTACCTCAACACAATGAAGCCCTGGCTGACTTGACCCAGGCATGTCTATCACTGGCATGTTTATATTGTGAAAAAAAAATGAAATTTTGCACTTTAACAAGCGTCCTTGGAAGAGGAGAAAAATGAGTTTGAGATGCCAAAACAAAGGTGTTGTGCACATGGAGTTAATGTGGAAATCTAGAGAAAAAGATGCCTTCTTTCCAAATATTTGTAAATTCAGGGAACAGGAACTTATGGCTCATGCCCTAAACACTCCCAAAGGACAAATAGCATGTATCACCCTTGAGCAATAAGTAGTATCACCTACTGTTATACTTCAACTCATAAGAATATGAAAAGTTTTTATATTCTTTACCTTCATAGTGTACTACAGTTTGGGTTACTGAGGTCATTACCTCTCAGAAAAGGAGCAGCTATAAAATTAGAAATTCAGGACCATGGATTTAGCTCAGTGGTTCCAGTGCCTGCCTTGCAAGTGTAAGGGCCCAGGTTTGATCCCCCTGGTAACCACATACAATACTGGGTATGCAGATTCACGCCCATCAGCAGTGAGTGCCACATACCACAGTGCCAGGCATGGTGGCTCACACCTATAATCCCAGCATTGGGGAGGCAGAGGCAGGAGGATTGCTGTGAGTTCCAGGCTCGCCTGGGCTACATAGTGAGCTCAGGGCCACCCCGAACTACAAGGTGAGATCCTGTCTCAAAAAAGAAAGTCAGTGAGTATAATTAAGATTTGAAAAGGCACTCAGAATTATATGGAAGAGCATTTCTTGATGAAATTATAAAAGTTTTTATGAAACTATAAGTAGTTATTGCTGTCACCAAATCTAGGAAAAATAATACTTTTTTTTCAATCATTGCTGGGGATTAAACCTTGGACCTTGTATATGCTATGGAAGTGCTTTGGCTCTGGGCAACATCCCCAGTCTTTCTTATCTTTTTGTCTTGAGACAGGATGTTGCTACATTGCCCAGGCTGGCCAGGAACGTTCCTCCTGCCCAGCTTCCTGAGTTGGGTGTACATCACCACACCCACCAAACAGGAATATCTATCTGTATGTGATTTAAATAAGGGATTATAAATGTGTAATTCACTGTGATATCTACTTTTCTAAGGTTGTTAGTGTAAGATTTGGTTAGCATTTTTTGGAAAAACTGATTCATTGAAAGTATTTTGCTTTTTTCAGTATATTAAGAGCGAGCAAGATCAGAAATCTCTGAAAAATCAAATAAGGATTTATATTAGGAGCATTTGTTTAGACTGATGAATGTGTAAGCTACAAATAGAATTTTGTGTGTCATCTAGAATATAAAATTTATTTTTCAAGTAAATTGGTTAGGCAGGATTTAGAGACCATTTTACTATTTTTAGTTTGTTGTTACTTCCATTACAAAGAATAATCATTAATTCCTAGAAGGAAAGCATTTTGTTTGGATGGAATATCAAGTCAAAGAAGGAGAGGTTTATAATTAAGAACTCTGAATTTAGTTATATGGTAAAAATTTGTTGGCTTGTCTGCAATACTGAGCAGAATTACTTTGTTCCTCATTGGCACACCAAGGACTGAGACATGTTAAAATAGAGCATTTCTGGATCTGGAAAACAAGCAAAGAAATACAGAAGGTTAGAACTGGGAATTATTGAATAAATAATTAGGAAAGAACAATTTGGAACAGGTTGGAAGGAAATTGTTTTCAATTTCATCCTATAAATGTTGAGAAGCAGTAAACATGAAATGCTTTAATAATTTTTAAAATTATCTCTATTGGTACATTATGAATCTATATCATAATTGCATTCAACATTGAGAGTTTGTACCAGAATATGACATGACTTGATTCTCATTTTTTCCCTCCCCCCCCTGCCCTGCATCCACCCACCCCGTATATACACAATCTTTGTTTTTTTTTTCATTATTATTACCACATTGGTTTTCCCCTCGTTATTTACCCTTACACTCTTTCCTTTTAAATATTTTCTACTTCACAATATCAACTATACATACTACAACTCATTTACAACTTCATTTTCTCATACCAAGAAAAGTGTTTTAATAATTTAAACCAACCTAATCATCATGTTTCTAAAACATCAGCTGAATTTTCAGATCAAATTCTAGCTTTCAAAATATCATGGATATTTTTATAATGCTTTGTTAGTTTTTTGCTAAATAAATGTTTTAAGACCATTCTAGAGGCTTTCCAATACTGTGAGTTTGGAACTTACATCTTTTCAGCTTGTTGGTATATGAATTTTGAGTAAGGACTAAACTGTGAAGGAATCAGTGGCCTTATGACTGTTAGTTCTCAGTTCCTGGAGAAACCTGGAGTTGGAGCGACGCTTTCCTTTCATACTGTCCCACAGTGAATGAGAGCGTGAAACTTGGCTGGTTTTTTGCAAGTCTCTATAAGGCATACTAGATTTATGACCTTGGACAAGTAACTTGATTTCTTTGTCTCTTAACTTTTTTCATTTGTAAAGTATAACAATACTAATACTCATTTTAGAGGGTTATTTTGAGGATTGCATGAATTAATGAGTAGACAGCTTAGAACAGTGATAGCTAGTTAAAGCTTAGCACTTGCTTTGTCATTATTGGTGTTATTAAAGACTACCATTTTTCTAGTAAAAGAGATATTGACAAATAATAGAAGTTTTTAAATATGTAACTGAAGAAAAAATTTTAACACTAATTTCTTATTGAAAATGAGCTCAAGTTGAGAGGAACATTGCAAGACAAGAAGAGTGCCTGTGTATACTTTGTTCAGAGATTGTGTCCTTTGTCCTGAAAATGACCAAGGGTACAAGATTGTGCATTATAACCAGGTGTCCTATCTCTGTAATCTTCTTTCATCCAGAGCAATTTCTTAGTATTTTTTGGCTGTCCTGATTTTGGCTAGTAATCTTCAAAAATACTATTTTTGTAGAAAGTATCTGAATTAGATTTTATTTGATATGTTCCCATATTTAGTCCTACGTTATATGTTTTGGGATGGAGAGACTGTCACAGAAAATATTATTTTCATCACATGCTTTTATGTGGTATATATATCAATTTGTTTTTACTACCAGTTGTATTACTTTGATAACTCAATGAAGATAGTGCGTACTGTATTTCTGTAACTATAAAGTTCTTTTTATTTCCCTTTGTAATTAATATTCAAATTATAAGAAATATTGCATTCTTCCTATCACTTTTACCCATTAGTTTTAATTCTCATGGAACATTCTTGCTTGTATTATTATTTTGATGATGACCAATGGAAATTTTTTTGAATTTCATAATTTCTTGTATTTATTAGTTGGCATTTTTCCATAAAGAGATTTTTAAAATTCAAATCTTTATTGATGCATTATATATAGACATCATGATCACACTCAGCATTGGGAATTTGTACCAGTATATGACACGACTTAATTCTCATTTTTTCCCATTCCCCTGCCCACCCTACAACCTGGTACCCCCATTCACGTAAGCTTTGTTTCCTTTTTTAAATTACTCACACATTATTTTTTCCCTCATTACCCCTACCATAAGAGATTAATACGAAGGGCATTAGCAACTTGTCTTTTGAAGATGGTAGGTCAGAACAGGAATATCATGATACTACAAATCAGTGAAATACCACCTCTTAACATCTGAGGAATATTCTGAAGAGTAATCTGGAGTATTTACTAATTTATATCAGTGTAGACTCCTGCTTTCCTACTTAGTTGTATTTTTTTGTTAACTGTAATTATTTTTACACTCAGACTGTTCTAAATTTGGTTAGTCAGACACCTTACAAGATGGCTTCCACTCCCTTTTATATCTCAGTCATTTTTTGAGGCCTTCCGTATGTTCTGGCACAAAAACACGTTACAGACTCACTGTGTTATTTCTCAGCTTTAGTTCTGGAAACAACAGTTTCTTTAAGGAGTTCTGATACTTTCGGTTGAGGTAGTATTTCCAAAACCAAGATTTGAGTACTAGAAACTAAGAGCTGGTGGTATTTAGAAACTAGGATTTCAGCTAAAATGTTGGTTGTTACAGTGATACTGTTTATGTGAGAAACAGTGAAATAGACTTAATGCAAGATGCACAAATATATAACAATTTACATGATTGGCCAAAAGAGTCAGGTATGAATAAGGCAAAAGTGCAAAGAAGAGATTGGAAGTATCCAGTTGAAGACTCAGAGCTCGCTGTAGTATCTCATGTGAGTCTGTGGCAGGTGGCTGCAGCTCTGTGCTGAAAGCCAGAAGAACATGTCCAGGGTAAAGGGGAAGACCGGAGTTCCTCAGAAGAAACAGAGGGGAGCCTTCCCTTTTCATTTCCCTTTTCTTCTGTTCAGGCAGCACGCCTTTGGCTGGTGTCACTCACACCCAGGGTGGGCCTCCTGCATTTAGTGAATCCCTTCTGCCACACCCAGAACTGTGCTGAACCAATTTACTTGGATGTTTCTCACTAAAGTTGATGCAGTCAGTTAACTATCGCACTCCCCCCACCTTCTTAATGGACAAGGCTAATAAATACATATATACAACTGTTACTTCTGTGTTAAAAACCAGGATTTGCACTAAAAGCTGATACCTCAAGTTTCAGTCAAACACTACTAGATGGATTGCAGCTTCTTTCCTCATTTGTGGCTGTTCTTACTAATGGTGAAAAACCTGACCCTGTTGCCTTCAATGTTTCACTTATTTACTCATTGCCCCCATTGATAATCAGTTTGCTGGCCCCATTGGGCTGCTACCACACCCTATTCCGTGCTTCAAGTGGGCTGTGCCTGGGAGGCATCACTTCCCCAGTGTCCACAGTATGTAGACTTTCACCACCATTTCCCTTCTCATCCTCATGTGGGATTTGGCTACTTTGGGCAATTGGAAGATTTTTTTAAATGAACTTGAGCATTGGAAAAAGCTCTGGAAATACCTAAATGTGTACTATTCTAGGATTTTGGATGAGTCCATTTTTGTGAATTTGTTTTTATTACTGAAGCACATTATTCACATTAATCCCCCCTCACATAGACTCTATTCATTAACAGAGGTTCTCTGTGAATGAGGAGCATATTTAATAATTAAATATTTTGATCATTGTGTCGATTAAATTAAATGAACTTTTCGTAGGAGTTGTTTTACCATTAGTAATATTAAATACTGTTGTATAAACCAAATAAAACCTAAACTGTAAATTGTATATACCAAATAAAACCTAAATGCTACATTCCAAGTAAATGTAGCCAATAGTATTTATGGACTAATACATTTGTAGATGCTAAGTGTACCAGCCAGGAAAAATCATGTATTTGGAGATAAAGCAGAAATTTTCTTAGTCAAAAATGTTTGTATTGTTGGAATTGATGAATGCATTTATTCTTAAAGAACTATGATTTACATATTTTTAATATGCTGTAATGTCTTCTGACCTGAAGATTGTATGACAATTACCAGTGAAATCTCATTTTGTAGGATCATTTATATTACTGCCCCATAGTACCTTGAGTACTGTTTAGAAAAAACACATTTTTAAACTGGGGTTTTGTGTTCACTCTGTGGTTGTTGTTCTACTTAATGTATTTTCTGACATCATGCTTCTGCTAGTCTTGGTTATAACTCCTTGCTCTGGTGTTTTATTTATTTGTTGCTTGGTAGTAATTATGGTGTACTAAGTCAGTATGTGCTGTGGGAAGGAGTTTGAAATTGCCTGTGCAGAAAATGTTTTGAAAAATACTACTAAATTTTAAGAGAAAAAAAAATAATGTAATGGCAGTTAAAACAAACATTTGTAAAGGTATAATTTAAAAGTATATTTTTGTTGTTAAATTTATTCTTTATAAAATAGCATGCTGTCTTTTATGAAACCTAGTCACACTTTAGAAAACGTTGATTGGTTTATCTAGAAATACTACTGAAAAGAGTCAGTGAAAGGCGACATTTTCCTGGAATCCCTGGTTAACAGTACCATTTTCTCATCCATTTAGTCATCCACAAATACTGAGTTCTTCGTATGTGCCTGCTGTTCCACATTTGTTTAATATGCTGTAGTTTTGACATGTTGAGGACATAGAAATGAATAGGGAATTTAGTTGTAAAAGAGCTTAACTTCATTTGATGTGAAGTACTTCTTAAACTGCTTAGTTCAGTGTTTAAAGTAAGAAGGAGGAGAAGAAAGCTGGATGTAAAGGTGGAAGAAGGGATAACTAAAGATCTGTCTACTGTTCCTAAGGTGATAAACCTCTCCAGTGAAATCTATAATGACTGTTTTGGAAAACTTGCTTAAATAGTTAATTTCTTTAGAACTATTAAGTTCACAGCTTCTATTGAATCATTTTTTAAAATTTTTAAAAATCTTTATTGGTACATTACATATATGCATCATGATTGCGCTCCATAATGGGGATTTGTACCAGTATAAGACACAACGTAATTCTCATTTTTTTCCCATAATCCTACCCACCCTACCGCCCCCCCCATATACATAACATTTATTTCCTTACTTTTTTGTTACAATCTCATCATTTTTCCCCCTTCACCGTATTTTACATTGAGGGCCTTCTATTTCACAGTATATAACATACAATTCTAGGACTCATTTAGATCTTTATTTTCTCACATCAGAGAAAAGATGTGATATGTACGTATCTGTGCCCTATTTATTTGACTTATGAGGATATCCTCAAGGTATGTCCATTTAACTATAAATGATTCAAACATCATTTTTTTTTTTTTTAAGGTTTTTTGAGACAGGGTCTCACTTTTGTGGTTCAGGCTGGCCCTGAGCTCAGCCTCAAACTCACATCATAGCAGTCCTCCTGCCTCTGCCTCCCGAGTGCTGGGATTACAGGCGTGAGCCACCACGCCCGGCATTGTAGTATGCGGTACTGATTGCTGTTGGGCGTGAGTCTCAACACCCAGTATAGGTATGTGGTTACCAGGGAATCGAACCCGGGTCCTTGCGCTTGCAAGACAGGCGCCAGAACCACTGAGCTAACTCCCCGGCCCAAACTTATCATTTTGTATGGCAGAGTAATACTCCATTCTATAGAAGAACCACAGCTTTTTTATCCAGTCTCCAGTTGATGGACACTTGGGTTGTTTCCAAGATGTAGGAATCACAAATTGGGCTGCTATAAACATGGGTGCACATATGTCACTGTGATATGAGTCTTAATTCTTGTGTGTATATACCTAGCAGGGCAATGGCCAGGTCAAATGGGACCTCCAATCCTAGCTTTTTGAGGAATCTCCAAACTGATCTCCACAGGGGATGTACAAGTCTACAGTCCCACCAACAGTGGAGAAGGGTTCCTTCCTCTCCGCAGCCTCGCCAACATTTGCCATTGGCTGAATGTGAAGTGGCAGCCATTCTGTGTGGAGTGAGATGAAATCTCAATGTTGTTTTCATCTGCATCTCTCGAATGACTAATGATATTGAGCATTTCTTCATATGCTTCTTAGCTGCTCTTACTTCTTCCTCTGCAAAATATCTGTTCATTTCAGATGCCCATTTTTGAATTGAGTCATTAAATTTGGGTGGGTTGAATTTTTTGAGCTCTTTATATATTCTAGATAGTAGTCCTTTGTCTGAGGAACAACTGGTGAAGATTTTTTCCCACATTGTTGGTTGCCTTTTTTGCACTGTTGGTGGTTTCCTTTGCTGTGCAGAAGCTTTTTAAAAGAATGAGGTCCCATTTGTTGATTTCCTCAGCCAATTCCTGTGCTATAGAAGTTTTGTTCATGAAGTCTTTCCCTAAGCCAATGTCTTCAAGAGTTTTACCTAACCTGTTTTGCAGAAGGTTTAGAGTGTCTGTTTTAATATTTAGGTCTCTTA
>PVIR01016626.1:0-26639 GCA_004026965.1 Petromus typicus | reverse complement strand
CAGCTGAGCTCAGGGACAGCCTGAACCACAAAGTGAGACCCTGTCTCAAAAAACCTAAAAAAAAAAAAGAAAGAAAGAAACATACAGCATTGAAAGCTATGATAATTTTTTGACATATTCATTTTTGTCAACTCCTGGTTCTTCTTATAGAAACTATGAAAATCTGCACCACCACTTGACTTTCTAGCCATTATCATGGAACAAAGCCACACTTTGTTCCTGGATTATACAAAATGTATAAACCTCTAGTGTAACTAAGAAAAAAAAAGAAGAAAGTCTCGGGAGATCAATACAGGAATAATGGAGAAATCAGTGCAAAAACAAACCACAGAGTCATTATTAAAATAATGAAGAAGTTAACGTCTTGCCAATTAACTTGAAAATTTAGATGAAATGGTCAAATACTAGAAAGTACAGTATACCAAAACTGATAAAAAGGAAATAAAATAGGGCCAGGGATTTAGCTCAGTGGTTCAGGCACCTGCTTTGCAAGTGCGAGGACCCGGGTTCAATCCCCGGCAACCACATACCACAATGCTATGCGTGGAGACTCATGCCCACTAGCAATCAGAACCACATGCCACAGTGCTGGGTGTGGTGGTTCACATCTGTAATCCCAGCACTCTGGAGGCAGAGGCAAGAGGATTGCTGTGAGCTCAAGGCTGAGCTCAGGGCCAGCCTGAACTACAAAAGCGAGACCCTGTCTCAATAAAATAAAATAAAATAAAATGTATTATATACATTAAAGAAATTGAATATAAAACTAAGAAACTTCTCACAAAACAAAACAATATACAGAACAAAATGATACAAAACAACAATATGGAATACTTCAGCCCCAAGTGATCTCACTAGTGAAATCAAGAAAGAAATAGCCTGGTAGGTAGGTGGAACACAACCACAATCCCAGCACTCTGAGAGGCTGGGCAGGAGGTTTGCAAGTTTGAGGTTTGAGCTTAGCCTCTACGGTTTAAGGACAGAGTGAGTTTTTGTTTCAAATTGAAAATTAAAAAGGGCTGGGAATATACCTCAATGTGAAGGCCCTGGGTCTTATATATCCAGTAAAAGGAAATAAAGGAGGGAAAGAATAAATCTTTTCTTAAACTCTCCTATAAAATAAAAAAGAGGGAAAAGTTTGCAACTCACTGGAATCCAGCACTGTTTTTATGCCAAAACATGGCAAAGACATTATAAGAAAGAAAATTACAGGCCAGTTTGTTTCAAAATTATAGATGAAACTGTTTTAAAATATGTATTGAAGGGCCTAGGATTTAGTTCAGTGGTTCCAGCACCTGCCTTGCAAGCACAAGGGCTGGGGTTTGATCCCCGGTAACCACATACAAAAATGCTGGGCATGAGTGCCAGTCATGGTGGCTCACGACTGTAATCCCAGCACTCAGGAGGCAGGAGCGGGAGGATTGCTGTGAGTTTGAGGCTTGCCTGGACTACATAGTGAGTTCAGGGCCAGCCTGAATTACAAAGCGATACCCTGTCTCAAAAAAAAAAAATGTATTAAAAGAACTGGAGACTGAATAAAGAAGATGTGGTTCTTTTATAGGATGGAGTACTACTCTGCCATAAAAAATGATAAAATTGAGTCATTCATACTTAAATGGATATACCTTCAGGAATCTTCATAAGTGAAACAATTAAGTCACAGATGTGTAAAGATCGTATCTCTGCTCTAGTATGCAAAAACAAAGACGCAAGTTAGTTGTAGTATATAGTAGATATTGTGAAACAGGAAATATTTAAAAGGAAATAGGGTGTAGTGGTAAACGATAGGGGAAAAAGAAGGTGATATTAATTAAAAAAAAGGAAACAAATCTTATGCATATAGCAATTGGGGGATTGTAGAGTGGGAAGGGGAATGGGAAAATATGAGACTCAAGTCGTACCCTATACTGGTACAAACTCTCAATGTTGAATATGATATGATGTGTATATATAATGTACCAATAAAGATTTGAATTTAAAAAAAAGTATCTTGCATCATGATCAAATTGGATTTTTTCTAGACTCAAAAGGGATTTAGCTCAGTGGTTCCGGCATCTGTCTTGCAAGCACAAGGGTGTGGTGGCTCATGCCTGTAATCCCAGCAATCAGGAGACAGAGGCAGGAGGATTGCTGTGATGTGAGTTGGAGGCTGAGCTCAGGGCCAGCCTGAACTACAAAGCGAGTCCCTGTCTCAAAAAAAAAAAATTTTTCCCCCTTAAAAACCAATGAATGTGATTTGTCATAATTACAAAAGAAAAATAAAGTAACAAAATATTACATGGAAGTATTTCAAAATTTTAAAACTCATTTATCATGTAAATAATTTTTTTTTCAAGAACCAAAAGTAGAAGTCATCACAGGATAATGACGGTCACACATTCTTTGCTACTTCTCCCATTAAGAGATAGATTCTAATTCCCCTCTCTTTGAATTGAGGCTGGTTTTAACAACTATCTTGACAGCAGAAGATGGCAGAAACAATATTCAAGGACTTCTACAGTTGATCATAAGAATCCTTGAAGCTTCCACTGAAAGTCTTTTAGCATTATCTTCGGTAGACTTGAGTTGCTACATAGAAACCTAACTAAACCTAGACCACCATAGTCGATTTGGGCATCACAGTAAATGCTCCCAGCAGAGGCAAACTTCCACCAAGGGGAATGCTGAGAAGCCACCTCACCTGAACACTCAGGTGACCTCTGTCAACACCACATGGAACTGAACAATTTTCCAGGGTTAATTATTAAGGTAGCAATGGATGAAAAGTCAAGAACATCTTGGTACTTAAACAGGATAGGATTATTAAACAGTACCAATAATTTTCTTATTAATTAAGAAAGAAGCTACTGAAATTGTACAGAGCTTCTCCTGTGCATTTATTACACTACAACAGAGATTGCTGTCAAGCATTTTTTGCCAAGTTCCAAATAGTATATATTTTGGGGTTTGCAGGTCACGAGGCAAAAAGAGAAAAAGACAGAGAGAATACTGTTTAAAAAAAAAACAGAGTATTTTGTAGGGACTGCACTTACATAATAAGAAAGAAAACAAATTTTTATTGGAAGCACTCAAATTTAAGAATTATAATAATTGAATATAATTGTAATACAGATCTAATGAAAACGAATGAATTATTTTGATAGTTGTGAAATTTAAAATCTATGTACTTTATCATCAAATAAATTGTAAATGTTTATCTATGAAAGCCATTCTAAGCTCACAGATCACATAAAATCAAGTAGAAGTCCATACGTGGCCAGCAGTCTGGTCTGTCAACCCCTGAACTGCAATGTAACAAATGTAAATTCCTTTGAAACCTCTCTGTAGTTAGGTTAACATACAAGGCCAAAGTGTTTTTGTTTTATATGACTTTCTGTTGGCTTCAGGCAGAGCAGGGCTAACCCATAAACATTTGTTGAGGACCTTTGTTTGACTCGTTAGGCACATGGATAATAGAATGAAAAACTTTGTCCTTCAAACTCATCCTCTTTCACTTGTTTCTAGTATCTTGACTTTACATAAGGTCCCCCTTGAGAGCCTTCCCACTTTTTGGGCAGAGTCCTAGATTAGGTTGTAGTATATTTAGAACTTGAACACTGGGGTTATTCATTCTTCATCTTTAACATTTCCTCTAATCAAGTTTAGGCATCCTCGTTATCAAAACCCACTTTTTTGTTATTTGTTATAACAAAAAAGAAAGGAAACAAATTTTATGTATATAGGGGGGTGGTAGGGTGGGTAGGGCTAGGAAAAAAATGAGAATTAAGTTGTGTTTTATACTGGTACAATTCCCCATTGTGGAGTACAATCATGATGTGTATATGTAATGTACCAATAAAGATTTCGATTAAAAAAAAAACTCACTTTTTTTTAAAACATTTTTTTTCAACCAGAAATCATTTAAGTTGTGATTAACATTGTTTTGAACTTGTTAAACTGGAGTTCAGTTTCTTTTCTGCAAATATCCTCTCTTTCACTTAGGGTTATTTCCATCTCTTCCTCTAAGTGTGTGACATCTCCTTGTCCAGAGCATGTGTGTGGCTAAGAGGCACATTGTTTAAAAAAACAAAAAAACAAAGAGGAAGAAGAAGAAGAAGAGAAGGAGAAGGAGAAGCAGAAGGAGAAGCACACTGTTGTTCTTGATCGGAGATAAAAGCCAACAGCACTGAGCATTGTGATGTGGTATAATTGTTTCTGATCGATGATTAGGGGTTCGGTTTTTGGGTCTGGCGCCTTAGACCACCTGGCCATCCTGACACCTAGGGATTCAGTTTTTGTTAAAATTCAACAGACTATACCTGGAAAATGATGTGATTTGAGGTGAATCAATTCTCTTAGAAAAATTCCAGTAACTACTACTAAAAATTGTACACCAACATTAAATATATTCACAAGTTGCTAGCAAATAAAACTCCTTAGACAACTGAATTCATTTGCTCTGCAACTGAGACAATATTGTTGGAAAAAACAATATTTTAACCATCATTACCAGGCATCTTCCCATTCTCCCATTTTATTTTTTTCATGAAAACATTTATTTTCTACCATTACTAGTGTTATTTTCAAAATTCTCTAGTAGCATCATTTTAAACGATAGAAGACACTGAAAAATTCATAGCACGTGAACAACTTGGTGGAATTCACTCATTATTTTTTTCTATAGATAGAAATTCAAAGAAACTTATAGCCATCTTCAAATTCTTTTACATGATAATTTATTACATAAATCACCTCATAATATATGAGGTTTCTGAATGTCCATATTATCTTTCTTTTTGTGAATTTTCTCTGCCCTTTCTCCATATATTTTCACTTGAAGTATTATACCAATGATATAACTTGACAGCTTGAAAAAATTATCCACTCCAATGCATTCTATCATCTTAAGCATTTTCATCTTTGTTGATAAAGAAATGAAGGGACTCATATAAATATTGCTTTTCTAAAAAGATGACATCTTAGTTTATGTTGATTAAACCTTTACTTTGAAAGTCTTTCCTCTGGAATATATTAATAAAGTCACAAGGGAAGTCAACATGTTTTGTTTACCTAAAGTGACAAATATATATCATATTCTTTCTATTGGAGTACGTACTCTTAGGGGAACAATAAGCATTTCAATATTTTTTCTCTACTTAGATATTTATAAGCCTAGGTGGGACAGTTTCTAAGAATATAGTAAAGTTCACCACAGCAAATTTTGTTACTTCAAAAGGTCAGATTCATCCAAAGACTCATTAGCTACTGGCATTGTTTGTCATCTGGTAATGGAATGAGGAATCATGCCAAAGGCTCTCTAATCATTTAAAAGTACTGTCTGAGTACTTTTAATGAAAGCACATAAATGTATTCTATTGTTTTATTTACTGTTTCCATACCTTTTCATCAGGACTTTATTATTTTCTCTCTATGCACTGTGGGAGGGATAGCAGTCTCTGATATAGAGAAACATATATGGCAAGGGGTTTATTGTTAATAACTGATTTTTAAGTGATTTCCATTAGCAATCATCTACAGAATCACTTTCTCTGAATTTTCCTAAGTCAAGGCTTTAATATACATCATTGGCTGAACATGTTCCCCCAAATTTATGTTGAAATCTAAACATTTGTCATACTTTATCTCAGGATATGACATGTAGAAATCAAAGTTTTTTTTAAAGAAATAAGTACATTTAAATGAGGTCATGTTGGCGCTCATCCCACATGACAGGTACCCTTATAAAAGAAAAATAAGACACAGTCAGGCACAGATGGAAAATCTGTATAATGACAAAGGGAAAAGGGGACTTTTGCAAGAAAAAAGAAATATCTCAGAAGAAATCAACCTTGTGAACCCCTTAATCTTGAACTTCTAGCTTCCAAAATTATAAGAAAGTAATTTTTAGCCATCCAGTGCTTATTATGGAAGCCCTCCCTCATACAGCATGCTACCCTGAATAAAACTTATGCATATGCAATATTTGATATCTTAGAGGGTGACCTAACGAAATTCCTAGAAATCAAAATCTATATTCTAAACATTTCTCCTCTATAATACAGACTTTTGCACAGTAGGGGTTTATTAACCATAGGCTGAATTAACAAATATTAATTTAGACCATAGAAATACTACAATACACACAAAAGTATTTTTAAAAAACTTGACAATATATTTTTTAAAGACAACAGGAAAAAGACTTAAACATACTAAATGTCTCTGTTTAGTTTGGTATCATGACAGCAAATTAGGTATTAGGATCTTGAGAGAGCTCCAGTATATATATGTTCTTTGTTGCTGCTATAACAAGTTATGACAAATCTATTGGCTTTCACAACATAAATTATTCTTTTGTACTTCTGGATGTTAGAACTCTATAACCAGGATGGTGTCAATATTTGTTTCTGCTGGAAAGTTCAAGGAAGCATGATTCTTTCTGTTTCTAGAGGCTGTCTACATTCCTTAGTTTCTGGCCCCTTCTTCCAACTTCAAAGAATATCCTTTCAACCTCTGGCCTCATCATCATATCTCCTTTTTCTGACTTTGATGCTCTTATCTTCCTCAGAATTCTTAACTTAATCACGTCTCCAAAGTCCTCTTTGTCAGATAAGGTATGTATTCATATGTCCCAAGGACTAGGACACAGGTATCTTTGAGGGAACATTCTTCAGCCTACCACAGACTTGGGCAAGCTCTAGGCTAGTCTTGCCCAGAGAGAAGCAAATCAAGATGTTGAGTAAAGAAGGAAGTTGCGAAGGATCCTGACTGGAGCCATTACTAATAAAGGCAGCTGTGGACACTGAAGGCCAATGTTTTAAACACACGTCAGACTGAGGAACGGTCCTTACATATGGAAGTAAAGGATGCTATCAGTTTCTATCAAGCTTTCTATTAAGGTAAATTAAGAGGTGCAAATTGAGAGGTACAAAAATATTAATTCCACTCGAACTATGAATTCAGCCTATTATACCAGGCCTATGTTCTAAACGTATTTAAACATCAAAGAGACACCTGAAATGCATAAGTTGATGTAGCTGAATTACTTTAATAGAGCTGCTGAGCAAGTGACACCATTGAATTTTACAGATATGTGCACAACGACTGCACATCTTAGAAAGTTATGAAGCTCAACAATTTATCAGTAAGAGATTACAGTAAGTTAGACACTTTGTGGAAATTTTGTACAAAAACAGAATAAACATGAATTACTAAAGCAAAAAAGCATTTTCAGTTTTGGAAATAAATGGTCAATTTGATTATACCTAGTTTTTTGCCAGAATTTTCCAGATGCATTCTATTTTTCTAATTAGGTCAAGCATTGGAGCCATACATAGTGGACATAATTTATGAACCTGTTTAATTTTTCTATCAATATTTATCTACCTATGATAAAGCTTTAAAACTCTTCATAAATATAAAGTTCAGTCATAATTTTATGACTCAACAAATGCTATACTAAAATTATAAAAAGCTTTACACACCCACATGCACAGACATACACAGTTTTCTCATACTATAAAACATTCAAAACATACAGCTGAGTAAATTCAAAACCCTTAAAATATAACATGTACAGCAAACATCACCAAAACTGTTTTTAAATAGTCGCTATAACTGACATATCTGAGTAAACAAATTCAATATCCTGTATCACTGTAGAGTAGCAAATTCTTCCAGTTTCATTCTTTACTAACTATGCAACCATGTAATTTCTCTAAGCCTTAGTCTCCTCCCCTGAAAAGGGGGATTAATTTAAGAGATTACGTAAATAGCCTCTTACCTAGAGGTTCTATGAGTTTAAAGTCTGCATTCTCAGTAAACCACTGTTACAGAGAATCGCACAGAAACTATCAGAAGATTCAGAGTACAGAACTAGAAGGGGGCAGTGGGGCATTGGCAGGGGCAGAGAAATAACTTTGCTCCAGCAAATTCTTTTTTTTTTTTTTTTTCAGTTTTGTTTTTTGAGACAGGATCTGTCTTTGGAATTCAGGCTGGCCCCGAGCTCAGCCTTCAATTCACATCACAACAATCCTCCTGCCTCTGCCTCCCGAGTGCTGGGATTACAGGTGTGAGCCACCACGCCTGGTACTGTGGTATGTGGTGCTGATTGCTACTGGGAGTGAGTCTCCACACCCAGTATTGTATGTGGTTACCAGGGGATTGAACCCAGGTCCTTGTGCTTGCAAGACAGGCACCGGAACCACTGAGCTAACTCCCCAGCCCCAGCAAATACTTCTTTGGTGCTTTTCTTACCATTCCACACTTAACTATGTATGCTGCTCACCTATGAATGCTGCTCACTTAACTATGAATGCTGCTCACTAGGTGGGGCCTCTCTGTCCTAACCCTCTGCAGTGATTCTCCAGCACCCACTGGCGCTGTATGGAAAAGGCCAAGGCATGTTTGCAAAGAACAGATGGGTGCATATGGCTGTAGGCAGTTCTGTTTTCCCAGAACTAGCAGCTTGTTCTGGCAGAAGCATTTAGAAAATGAACTAAAGGAACCACTTCATTCAGACAAAGCAAAAAACACCATCTTTTCCCACTTTGCATGCATAACTGGAAGCTGCATGGATAACCAAAAGCTACATGCTTTAGTCCTGTTCATTACAAACAACCAGTAAACAGTGCAGTTTTCTGGAAACAGCTGAAAATAACTTTCAGCAGATTTTATAATTCGTGAATTAAATTATTGCATGTGGGGCAGAAAGAGGCCTTTTGTTTTGCTAAAGAATATGTAAAATCTAACAAATTTGGTCAAGGAAGTAACTCAAAAATCTTTCAAAGGGAAAATATCCCATGACCACTAAACAGTTTGACCCATTAGAATGGCAATGGTTTTAGAGGCAAAAGAAGAGGAAAATTAAAACAATCACCTAATTATTTTTGTTTTATTAAAGACTCAATCTGAGTTCCTTAGGGAAACATTTGCTTTTTTCCTCCAAATAAGGTGTATAAAGCATAAATCTGGCTTATTTCCCTTAAGGCATAGTAAGGAGTATGTGGTTTTTCTAGAAAAACCACATTCTCCAGCGAATTCTAAATTAAAATATGTCACTCCAGATCCATTTTTAACCCTATCTTATTATCATCTTTGACCTTAGGACAGATTGGCATATTAATTAATGGACTAGTGCCTTTCATTCAGCCTTTTGTGGCTATAACAGGAGAGGCAAGAAAATATAAAACCAAAAGAACATAGGGAAGCCATCTTGAATGCAGTTCCACAGAATCCAACAAGATGGTGGACAGGCTGGGAATCAAGTTTCCCAAACACTTGAGGATTGCAGTAGTATAGGATATTAGGTGTGGATAGGTAGACTGATGTCAAAACACTCAATAGTGATGCAGTAAAACCAAAGGCACGACAAGCAGGCTGCAGCTGTCTCATACTCTGACTCTAACCAGTGGTAAGGCTATCTTATAACTATCTATGAACATGGATATTTGGAGATGTGAGTGTTGTTCTCTTCGGCTGAATTTTATATATTAAATAGTTCATGTTTAGTATTTATTTTGTTCCTCTAAATAAATAGGGTCTTTGAAAATGATTGAGTAGCTGGTTAAAACTTTGGGTAGGAAACTCAAGTATGTCTAGACTGTTTCTCACTATTGCAGATGAGCAGGCTTTCAAATCTACTGAAAACTCTAATTTATCATAAGTGCCAAAGCCTTAAGGCTTATAGCCATTGAACATCTGCATGGAGGGGGGAATAAACCAATGCTGTTGTAAAGCCACACTTCAAACTACCAACTAAGCATCATAATGTTGGCCTATACCTTCACAAACAAGAAACTTCTAGTAATACCTATGGTTGCTTTTTATTTTTTTCTAAAACAGATTAAAATGTTATGATATTTCATTCATGTATGTTGTGTCTGCACCTGTGTGTGTGTGTGTGTGATATCATAACTGGAGCCAATTGAGCTCAGCATTAGTAAGTGCCTTGATCAGCAAGGTAACAGATTCAAACTATATAGATTTTTCCTTATCAAACTGTTCTACAAGATACCTAAGCAATTTGACAGTTCAATAAAAAACAGTGATTGAGACCAAGGAAGGCAAACAACTAAATGATTCAGTTCCTACTTTCAACCAGTCATGGGTTTCTGCTTGAAGCAGCTACCAGTAAATCATATCAGTTATCTCCTATGCAAAAAGACACAAGTCTCAAGTTGCAGTTTCAAAACTCCTTCTTAAGAAAAGCTGTTTGGTAACAAAATCTACAAATTATCTGCTACTAAGTCAAGCAAAATTGTATTTTCATCCACATGACAATGGACAGAAATCGCTCAAATCCAAAATAAGACAGTTCTGTGATCCAATCAGATTATCTTAATTTTATAAGCCAAATGCTTTTCTATTGCATTACAGAAGCACAGCAACAGAACAGTCACTTTTGTCTGTTCATAGCTCAATGTGGAGCTTCTGAAAGATGTGGACCTGTACTAAATCTTAAAACCAGAAAAGTTGTCCAATCTTTTACTAAAGAGGAGAAGGAGACATTCTGAATATATCCTCTCTATATACCAGTTTGTCTCTCAGATATATTTTACATTTTCTTCAAAATATTTTTCCACAAAAGCTTTATGTATGGTAATCTACATAATATATCCATAAAATTCAAAAAAAGACCCAAGGTAATGGTATGCAGATGAGCTTAAAGGATCAAACAGCCCAAGGTATTTCCTATTAAACATGTACATGAAAGCTTTTGTTGACATTGTTCTTACTTTCTTAGCAATACAATAAAAGATATACTCCCAAGTTCCCCTTTCAACATAATTTGTTGCTACTTTGGTAAACATGAGCTTTCCCAGTTATGCTGCTAGAACTCAAGTTCCAATCTGAAAAAAGATTTCACAGTATTGAATCAGAAGTCTAAATATCTGGATCTGAGTAACCAAATAAAAAGGGAATAGGCCTTGGCAGCAGTGTCCCTTGTGAAATGAGTACCCATTCTATGACTCTGTTTAGCTGTGATGAGTGGTTAGTTCTAAGCATGGTACAGCATGGGCCCAAGGGCCTGGAACTCAGGGGTGAGACACTGATGTTCACAATGACGATGTAGGAAAATGTCATTGCTGGTTCTAATCCAATTTTTTTGTTGCTTAAACTCATGTCTATAAGCAGCTATTAGTAGACAAGAACCAAAAGATTTTTCTAAGAGCTCTTTAGACAACACACCACAGTCAGGCTCCAAGCAGAATGAAGAAGGGAATTTCGTCTTTCTGGAGACAGCGGGAGCTGCTAGCAGTCCCTGAGGAGCCTGATGTAATGGCCCTGTCATGGTCAGGTCACCAAGCTGCAAGAGAATCGCCCAAGGGGCCCTTGTCAAAGATGCTGTTGCTTTTACCAAGTCTCATGTGGAAATACGTAAGTGAGAAATCAGAAGTGAAATTATTGCTTCCATGTGAACAGATATCATGAGAAATAACTGCTGCAAAGGTGCTCACATCCAATTGGCAGCATGGAGAAGCTCCAAGCAGAGCTGTGTGATGGGATAACTGGACCTCTCTTGTGGAACTTCGTGACAGATACAGGAATACCCTGGTCTGGGAGCTGCCAGTCCAATTTCCGATGGC
The DNA here is from genome assembly GCA_004026965.1 of Petromus typicus. Classification (NCBI taxonomy): domain Eukaryota; kingdom Metazoa; phylum Chordata; class Mammalia; order Rodentia; family Petromuridae; genus Petromus; species Petromus typicus. The sequence continues at coordinate 15,078 of PVIR01016626.1, read as the reverse complement.
CCATCAGCTGTGTAACCTGCTGCCTTCTCCTCCAGCTGCTGCCCCCCAGCCTCTCCCTTCAGTTCCTCTCTCCAAAGCCCTCGTTTCCACCCTGGTCCATTCCTCTAAGTTCTTCCCAAGACATTCAAAGTCTTCTAAATTTTCTTCTTGCCTCTATTCTCTCTCCTTTTGAATTCATTTTTAAACAACTATCTTTTCAAGATTCCATTTATTCTTGGAATACAACAGTAATGCATGTTTAATTTTTTAAAATGCTAAGCAGAAAAAATACAGAAAAAGTCCAAAATCTCTCAATCCCATTTTAAAATGTATATGAAAGAGAAAAGTCCTCCTTTCCTTCTCTTCTGTTTCTCCAGCTCCCACACTGTAGCTAATATCAAGATACTGCAATATTGGTCTAGATTTTAATCCATGCTTATAAGAAAATATATTCACTCTTGTATTTTTTTCCAAATGAAAACAGAATTGGGCTTAACTATAATTTTACAAAATGCTATCGTCTATAACTAATAGTTTTCCAAATCAGTACATGAGTCTACTCCTTTCTCCTTTGCTAATTAAATTTCCTTTAATAAACATTTCATAATCAATTTGAATATTTCTTCCACTGATTCCATTTTTCCTCCATTTTGACTAGTAAACAACACTGAAATAAGGATTATTGTTTGTGTATGCTTTACCTAATTAAGTAGTATTTCTGATAGGTCTCTGAAAATACTGACTGAAAGGCAATGTATATTTTTAAAAATTTTGATAACTGTGTTAATTTGCCTTACTAATGCTGTACCTACAATCACTCCTATCAAAATTAGAGTCTCCATTTTGCTTTATCACAGGACTGTGTTGTAAATCCACTGAAATGGTGCAGATAAGATTATTTTTTGTTTAATTTTCATTTATTTATTGCCTAAGTACATCCTCTGTCTTAAACATATCAGACATTTATATTCTTTCTTGAATTTATTTATTTGCTTCATTAGTTTTTTTATTTAGAACAGACACGGTTGAACATGCCTTTAATTTTGAACTCAGGAGGTTGTGGCAGCAGGTAGATTTCAAGGTCAGCCTGAACTACACAGTGGAACTCTGTCTCAAAAATCAAACAAAACATTGTCAGAAATTTCTGTTTAGCTGATATTGCTTTCATTTTCATTAGATTACTAGTAAATTATTCTAAGTATTACTCTTTGTTTTTATATATACTGCATATATTTTTCATTCTTCACCCTAAAATTATAAAAATGTATTTCATTTCTTTTATAGATTTGACTTTTAAAAATTTTTAGATATTTAATCTATTTAGTTTATAGAAGTTGTATTATAGATAGCAAACTAGTTATCAGTTAACATAACAATATTTAGAGTAATCCTTTTGCTTATTATTTCTGAAATTTCCCATGTATTAAATTGCCAAGGTTGTTAATGGATGCTTTTAATACAAACATATTATGTGTAGATTTACTACATTTGTTTTAATATGTAATAGGCAGATTTCCTATACCACAGATTTCATCCTAAATGCAGCAATAAATTATGTATATTATCTGATGGCTATAAAATGATAAATGAGATTGTTCAATAAAATGATTTACTTATAAAAAATGATGCTGCTCAATTACACATATAAAATGTGTTTTTAATTTGCCATATATATAGTACAAACTAATGTGTAAACTACTGTTGTAGAAAAGTATTTTTTCTTTTTTTTAAAGTATTTTTTCTGTAACATCTCATAATCTGATTGAGAAAGGAATTCTGTTTGTGAAAAGATAATTTTCTGTCATTTCTTCAAGCTGACAGTAAATTATCACTACCACATTTTTACAGTCCATGTCATGACATAACTCCAATTAGGAAACAATTTATTATGTCCAGTGAGATAGAATAAATGGCTTGCAATGACAGTCCATTTGGCAATTGCCAGGACTCTAATCCAACAGAAATATTTTTTCACAGATGGGTACTTCCCAAGGGACCTAGTCTCTAAAATCTTCCCTCAAAGTCTCCATTCTAAAAGGATATTTCATTTCAACCCAGAAGATACAATTTCATATTAAGCTGTATAATAAAAGAATATTTGATAACCCAGACAGAGTAAGTATGAAGAATATCATCCGTGAAGGGCATAGAAGCTGATAAAATTATCACTTCTTTCACCAGCTGTTCACAGCACTAGTGCTGAGGCCAGACACTGAGGAAGAAAAGGGGATACAAGGACCAGGTCCTAAAGTGACACCCCAAGAATAGAACTTCAAACCATGACTCCCTTCTTCCTAACCCTTCCATCCTGTGACATTCTTACGCAGTGTTAACATCTTCACAAGGGGAAATGAATGGAAATGTATACAAACCACTGAATTATTAATGTTCTTCACACTGGGAAGCTAAATGATGAAATGTTCCCTAAATTAGTTTGACATGAAGATGTGGATTTTGTCATCCACTCGGCTGCCTTTTGAGCTCCTGAAGATTGTTTAGGCAGAAGTCATATATAACCAAATACACTTGGAGAAAAGGCCTGGTGCTTGGCTCTTGATGAATATCAAGTCTACTGAAATCAGGCAGCATTACCACCCTAATAAGAAAATGCAGATCAAGCACTCCCAAAGGAGTGTTAGCATCTGATCTGCACACCTGAGTGTCTGCTCCTTCCAAATGACAGAGATAATTAAGCCAGGAATAATTTGAAACTTCAGTATATAATTATTCTTTACCTTAGCCACAGCCTGAGCCCAAGCCATTATTATTAAAACTGTCTCCCTGTCCTTTAGAGTTTGTGCATGGTATTCTGTGCCCACGACTATGTGCAAATCTCTCCACACTAGACTGTCCTATACTCATTTCCGTGTCCCTATACATCCCACACTAATCTCTGTGTCCTTTGTAGCATACATACAGCATAGTACTTTGCATATCATAGGTTTCAGGAAACATAATAGATTTATATGAAGGATCACATGTTTTCTAGAATATCATCATCTAGGTAGATATTTGGTCACTATTAATTATATAAAAATTCAGTGTCCATTTGAATATGTAATATTTACTGAAAGATATATTTAAAGACTTAAGTCGTTTGGTATTTTTAAAGCCCTTATATAAAAAATAATTTATAGAGCTTGTATAAATAGAGAACCAGTTGTTTAAATTCTTTTGAACAAATAAAAGTTCTTACATGACTTACCAAAAGAAGTCAATGCACATTTAACACCTTAAGTATTTACCTTTCTACTAAATGGAATTAGACCAAAACTACAAACTACAGGAGAAAATGTATAAATTACTTTGCAGTGATATTACTTGTAATCATTATATGTAATTACTGTAGATGAATTAGAAAATAGTCAAGCTCAAAAAATATTTTGAAATAGTAATTTATAATTCTACCATTTAGAAATGGCCACTATTATTTTTCCTGTGTAAAATTTTTTCTTACCAGGCTAACATTACGCTGTCTACCTGTCTAGGCCCCTTTATAAATGGAACTCTCAACCCCCAGACCTCTACTGTCGGAATCTTGCCACTCCATCCCATCACATCAGCTGTACAGAGCTATCTCCCTAAGGCAACTAATCAGGTTGTTCAGGAACAGATCTACACTTGATCTTAGCCAAAAGGCCGAGAAGCGATCAGGAACAGATCTAGATCAATAAAATTAGCCAAGCAACATGCTCATTTGAAAAATTTAAACAAAAACAGCAACAGAGTATGCAACCGGAGGGCTATATCTTGGAGAAACAACTTTGCGGTAGGGGCAATTTACACAAATACATAGCAAGAATTATGATCATGCCAATTGAAAGTGGAAAAGAAAGAAGCTGGAAGGCATAAGGTGATAGAGTCCTGTGCAAGGGGAGGACTAGAGAACGCTCCGAATTCTAATCCTCTACTTCCCTAAATCCAAAAGTATCTCCAGCTCCAGATTTCATGATGCCCGCTAGATTCCCAGGAGATTTACTTTATAATTTATTATGGAGCTCATCAATGAGATCTCCTTATTCAAGATAGCTTAAATATTTCAAGAACTAAACTAAGGATATTCTAGACCTCTTTTCTATAAGTGCACATATATATTTCTCTAAAAATAGTACACTTGCTGCCTAGAAATTGCTTTTTTGACAATTGCTTAATTATCTCAGACATTAAATACTAATGGCACCTTCAACACAAATGGCTTCATGACATTTTGTTGTATCATAAACTGTCTGACCTAAACTCTTACTATTGAATATTTAAAATGTCTCCATTTTTACCCTAATGTAAGTTAAGCTCTGATTGACAGTTGAGGTATATAATATGTTTTTCAGTTACTTCCTCAAAATTAAGACTAACTTTTCACACAATATTATTTACTTAACAAGGTCATCAAAATTCCTTTCTCTAGGTTCTATGCTACCAAATATTGATTAAAATAAAGGGAACAAAGTGTTATTTCAATTGTCTTATGTAAGTACTAATCTAAAGACATTAAAAACAAGGGTTTTTTGTTTTATTTTGTTTTTGCAGTGGGAACTGAACCCAGAGCCTTCTCTGAGACACATACTCAGAACCTTTTTGTTTTTTAACAATGAGTTTTGCTGAGTCGCTGAGTCACCCAGGCTAGCATTCAATCAGTGATCTTCCTGCCAATCTCCTGGACTGCTAGGATTACAGGTGTGCACTACCATGCCCAGCTAGAAGAGGGATTCCAGACGCAGGAATCCAGGAATGGGCTTCAGAGGATCCATGGATCCAGCAAATTTATTTGCAAACATTTGCATTCATGGATATGTTTGTTTTTTATGGGTATAGGCATACCCATAACTTCATGCAAATGTTTGGCCCACAATGCAAAATAGGTGAAATATCTCCCATACAGAAATTAAATGAGCATACATATACAAAATGTTTTGAACCAAATTACAACAATGTACATAATACATCTAATATACTTACCACTATACTTGACATATATTAAATACACATTAATATTATATAATAATAATTGTGTGCAGAAAAGTTTCAATTGCCTTCTATAGTCTTTTCCTAGATGACACTTGTCATTAAAAATATATCCACGGAGGGCTAGGGATTTAGATCAGTGGTTCTGTCACCTGCCTTGCAAGTGCAAGAGCCTGGGTTCAATCCTCAGTAATGACATACAACAATCCCGGGTGTGAAGACTCACACCCACCAGCAATCAGTACCACATACCACAGTGCTGGACACGGTGGCTCATGCCTGTAATCCCAGAACTTGGGAAGCAGAGGAAGGAGGATTTCTGTAAATTCAAGGCTGAGCTCAGGGCCAGCCTGAACTACAAAAGCGAGACCCTGTCAAAAAAAAAAATTATATATATATATCTCCATTGAAAGGTATATGAAATCCATTGGATGAAATAATGATTTTTATACACCCACAAATTAAACAGAAGCTTGCTGATCCAAATCCAGGGTTGACCAATTGCAAAATTTTTATTAGTTATGGAAACACAGCAATTTCTTTTTGGTTTGATAAGATACTATAATAAACCATGATGTGAATAACTCCAATTTCCTCTTCTAATTGAGAATTATCAGGTAAAGTCATCTGTGTATTATTTTCTCCTAAACAACTCACTACAGTTATACTTAGCCTAGTTGTTGTTTGTTTGCTTGTGGTATTTTGCTCTTTCTTGAAAGAAAAGATATTCTAATAAGATAAAATAATCACCTATCAAAACTTTGATTCATTATAATGTGAGTTTAAAATATCTTTAAAAATTGCCAATGTGCTCACACACTATTTTAATGATGATATTAGTAATAACTTGCCTCCATTTGAAATGTTACTGCATAGTTTCAGTAATGTATTGTCTACAGTTTCATTCTGGGTCATTCATACAACCAAATTAAATAGAGAATAAAAATCCCTGCTAGATATATACACGAAAGAACCAAAAGATTCATATCATAGTGACATATGTGCACCCATGTTTATAGCAGCTTAGTTTGTGATTGCTAAATTTTGGAAACAACTCAAATGTCCATCAACTGGAGACTGGATAAAGATGTGGTTCTTTTATATAATGGAGTATTACTCTGCCATTAAAAATGATAAGACTGAGTCATTCACACTCAAATGAATACACCTTGAGAACATCCCATCAGTGAAATAAATAGGTCACAGAGGTGTAAATATCGTATTTTTTCTCTGTTATGAGAAAACAAAATTGTAAATGAGTTGTAGTGTGTATAGTTGATATGGTGAAATAGAAAATTTTTAAAAGGAAAGAGAGTGTAAGAGTAAATAAAAAAGAATGTGACAGTAATAAAGAAAAGAGGAAACACAGTTTGTGTATGTAGGGGGTGGGGTTGCAGGGTGGTGGGTAAAGGGGAAAAAATGAGAATCAAGTCATGTCATATTTTGGTACAAATTCTCAATGTTGAATGTGATGATGATGTGTGTTCATAATGTACCAATAAAGATTTTTTAAAAAGTTGAAGGCAATCTTGTTTATCTTGTAAAGTGTCCTACTAAGAAATGCTGTGGAAGCATTTGATAATGAATGTCTGTAGAGTGATCTTGAGGGAAGCTACTTATTAGAGTCTGTTCTCAAAATACAAAACTCAAAACTAATCCCAGCTTCCACATCTGCAAAATGGAATTAACATCTTCTTCACAGATCTACTTAAGAATTAAATGAGGTACATATATGAAATCATTTGGTTACCCTCTAATGTTATATTAATACTGAATAAATGATAATTGTATTTGCCTCTGAATAAGTTACCATCAGATAACTAAATACTGCTTTTGATCTAGCTTGAAGTTTATGAACACTCCTAAAAATTTACAACAGACCTTACAGAGATAGTTGTTTGCAAAACGCTCAGAAAAAAAATGGAGAAAAAAATATCAAATTCTCAGAAAATGTCAATGGGTTTTCTACTCAGGCCCACACATAGCACTGAGGACATCTGGTAGAAAGATCCCCTAGAATGATCTATTTTGTGTTTTAACATAACCAAATATTGGACAATATGGTTCAGATTATGATTTATGTTAACCAGACAGTCCTTAGACATAATAAAATCACACAAATAACATTTTAACCTTAAATACAGAAGAAGTGGATTTTTTAATGAGCTGGTAAACTAACAAGAACAATACCACAGAAGGTACTTGGTTTGGAAGAATGGGATCAATGGAATTTCATAACCAGCCAGGGAGAAGTATTGGCAGAAAATGCTGAAGCTTCTTCATACTGGCATATGAGTGGCAACTATAAAATTTTTAGGAATTGTGCAAGTCAGTTGTTAAAGTGACCATTATTAAAAGTTGACTTGCATAAAATTATAGCCAATAAATTATATTAAAAGCAATAAATATTCATAATTTATTTCTTCTTAAATGTTTAAAAATTTTAGTGTTATCTATTCATAACTAATTTATGTCTTTCTATGTATATAGTAGAATTACTATATAATGATGTTCTACTGTACACTTTTTCACAATTCCACATTCAATATTATCCTTTTGGTGGCTTAAAATCAACCACAATGTAAATGTTTATACCACAGAAATCAGTGAATACCATAAACCAAGGCCTTTTCCTCCCAGAAAGCCAACTGCTAAAACATCTGTCGGCACAACACTGAATATGAGAATCTTATTGCTTTCAAAGAGCCATAAATTCAACCCAACAACTGGCCTTACAAAAGAGATATAACCTTGTTTGGAGACACTTCTTCATGAATCTCTGTGTTCACATCTACAAAACAAGTCTATTGATGAGTCAGCTTTTCAGGGATCTTTGTAGAATGAACAGCCTCAAAAATAATAGTGCTTCTTCCAGTACAAGAGCAGTAATGCTTTCTGGTCCTTGTAAAAGATCAGCTTCCCTAAGCTTCAGGTTCCTCTCCTACAACTCAAGCTACTGCTCTGAAGGAATCCACCAGGCAACCTCATATAATTCGGGGGCAAGGGGACTAACTAAACCTAGATATCCTGATGTCCCACCACTCACTGTGCCGTTTTTTTCTATTCTTTGCCTCAGCATTCCTGTATCTTTTGCTAGTCTTCATCAAACTATGTACCCTCACTTGTTAGCTTGTAAATAGGGTAAAAAAAAAAATCTCAAGCCTATCACAGCTCTTCATAATCATTTTCTACTGGCAATCTATGTTTTACTATAATCTACAACAAAACTAGGAGAGGCAAAAACATTTCTAAAATGTATATTTTCAACATAGGCATTATCTTTCATTTAGTTTTAGTTGTTAATTGTTTTCCCCCACTTTTTGAGGCAAGGTCTTGTACAGCCCAAGAGGACCTCAAAATGAGTGCAGGGATTAGAGTTACACACCTTCACACCAGACTTGTAGTTGCTCATTTGTTAACATTTTCCTGGACCTTTGCTTACCTTCCAGAATCTTCATATAGCCTCAATTTCAGACTCTCTTCGGTCTCTCTCCTATGTTGCAGCAAAAGTCTACTGTTGAGAAGAGAAATTATAAGACAGGGAGAAAAAAAATAGTTTAAAAGGATATACAGATATGTTCCATTTTTAACAGTGTAAATTTACTTTCAAATGTCACTAAAAATTAATATACAAATACTGTTTGAAAAATGAAATAAAAATAAACTTATTTTTTAAAAGTAGCAGTTGATGTTAATAATAAATTATGTAGCCTGAGGAAAATAGTGCCTGAAAATTCTAAGAAGACTTGACTTTATTTTTATTAGTACTGTGTATAATATTTAACCCATTTGAGAAATATTCATGTTTTCAAACAGGACAAAATCTTATTTTGTAGGGGATCATAATATCTGGAGGTTTCCCTTTATTTAGGACAAACTCTAGGCCTTAGTCACTACTATGTCACCAAGCAAAGATATGTGGAAGCTGATTTCTGTACTTCTTATTAAAGAATTAACTGACCCACATGGCACATATTGGAGCACTACTATCAAGGTTTATAAAAAATAAATTGAATCAATTTAAAAAGAAATTAGTAGTATATAAGGATAGTATCTTTAATATTAACATCTCTTCAGATTAACATTTTCTTGTCATTTCTTATCAGTACCAGTGTTTCACTTTTGATGAAAAGGAGGAGAATATAGCAACAGAGAGATAACCCATTATATATTAACATGCATTTAAAAGTAGACAGTATTTTTCTAAATCATATTTTTTGCACTTTTTACCATTTACAGATTTGTAAGAGCTTTAGAATTAATTAGCACTTGGAAACGACAGAAAATTTTTCAGCATTTAAAAGTCAAGAGTAGCAGCTATATATATAATTAAAAATAATTATGCAAAATAAGAATGTCTTTTTATAAAAATATGTTCATGGGTAATTACTTTTATATATTTTTGCATCCCATTAAACTAGATTCAAAATGCAGCATTTTAAATTAGTCTAACCAGAACATATTACCTATACTTCACCATGCAACACCTACCCAGAGAATAGAATTAAGGCACATTAATAGTAACAATACCCTATTCTGTCTTTGTCCTCCAAGTCACAATTTTGAGATCCCAGATTCTCTCAAAACTGCTCTAGTTCTGCCTCGGAGTTCTCAGAAGCAATTTATTATGTTTCCACTACCTGCAAAGGAGCAGCCACACAGACTTCGCATCTGCAGCAGCCAGCCCTTGGGTGGTAAATTTTCATGATGCTGAATGTCAAGAGCTCTCTGAAATTTCAATGTACCAAAAGATGTTAGGTTGTTCCCTGAAAGAAGAGCATGTATCTTCCTTTTGGGCCCATGCCGAGAGATCCTAGTGGAGATACTTAGCAGCCTCGTGTCTTAAAAGAGACTCAAGACACTCCTCTTCCTTATAAGGCCTATATGGTACTTAGATTAGGGTTGAGAGGCTAACAAGGTGCTATTTATATAATCTAGCCTCCCTTTGATTTCAGAAGCAGCTGTCAGGATAAGCTTTCTTTCCCTCACTTTCCCTTCCTAAGCATCAGTTCTACCCAAGAGACTTCATTTAGTCATGCAAATCAACTACAAACATGCCCAGCCCCCAGATAGAAGACAAGTTTGAATCCTAGCCGGAAATACAACTTAGATTCCAGTGAGACCCACTTGTCTGCTCAAAAAAGAACTAATATAAGAGTAGGCAATAATCTTTAATTACTGTGACTTACTCAATGGTAATAAAGTTCTAAAAATAGTCTAATGAACAGAGAATAGAAAAATCAAAGTGAGTTTTGCCATAAGGATCAAAACAGTGATACTGATGGGAGATGAACAAAGAGGCGAAGAGTACTGAATAGAGATTCCAACAGTGGAGGCCCACATATAAGGACACTTGATTTTTTTTTTTCACTTTATGTCACTTTCTTTTTTTTTTAATTGAAATCTTTATTGGTACATTACATATATACATCATGATTGCATTCAACAATGAGAATTTGTACCAGTTTTTTTTCGTTTTGTTTTGTTTTTGTTTTTTTAGACAGGGTCTCACTTTTTGCAGTTCAGACTGGTCCTGCGCTCAACCTTGAACTCACAACAATCCTCCTGCCTCTGCCTCCCAAGTGCTGGGGTTACAGGCATGTGCTACCATGCCTGGCACTGTGCCACGTGGTTCTGATTGCTGTTGGGTGTAAGTTTCCACACCTGATATTGTATATGGTTACCGGGGATCGAACTCGGGCCCTTGCACTTACAAGGCAGGTGCTGGAACCACTGAGCTAAATCCCTGTACGACACTTGATTTCTTAAATAGATGTGCATAGGCAATTCAGTAAGAAAAGACAATCTTATCAATGACTAGTGCTAAAATAATTAGATTTCAATATGCAAAAAAGAACTTTAATCTACATCTCATGTTACATACATTAATTCATTTAAAATATACGTAAGGCTTACTGTAAAATCTAAAAACTGAAGTTTCAGGTCAAAACAAGAAAAAAATTATTTTTGGGGGCCCTGGATACAGCTCAGTGGTTCCGGTGCCTGTCTTGCAAGCGCAAGGGCCTGGGTTCGATCTCCGGTAACCATATAACAATACTGGGCATGGAGACTCACGCCCAGCAGCAACCAGTACCACATACCAAAGTGCCGGGGGCGTGGTGGCTCACGCCTGTAATTCCAGCACTCAGGAGGCAGAAGCAGGAGGATTGCTGTGATGTGAGTTTGAAGCTGAGTTCAGGACCAGCCTAAACTGCAAAGCGAGACCCTGTCTCAAAAAAAAAAAAAAAATTTATTTATGACCTTGGGTTAAGCAAGGAATCCTCAGGTGTGTTATGTATAATAAAATATAACAAAAATTTAAAATTGGTAAGTTGGTGCTCTAGTGTGAATATGTCCTCCAAAATTACATATGCTGGAATCCTAACCTCCAAAATCATGATATTTAAAAGGAGAGGACTTTGGTATGTAATTTAGCCATGAGGGAAATATCCCCATTAAAAAAGGACACCAGAAAGACAATTTGCTGCTTCTACCACATGAGAACACAGCAAAAAGTGACCATCTATGTACCAAAAAAGAAGTTGTTATGCAGTCCAGGCTGGCTTTAACTCATTATGTAGCCCAGACTGGTCTCGAATTCATAGTGGTTCTCCTACCTCAGCCTCTCAAGTACTCGGACCAGAGATGTGTAACACTACACCGAAGTAAAATTTCCATTCTTAAGAATACACTGCTGAGTGGAAAAAGAAAAGAAATTCAAGCACTTGGAAAAATATGAAAATATATACAATAATGGTTTGCTTCACTAAGGCTTTTATTCGCAGAAACATTTGACAAAACTTTGCTTCCAATTCACAAACTCCACATTGGGAGACAAATACAGCTATGACCATCCTCCCCAACATTATAATACAAATTAAGTGTATGAACAAAGGTACGACTGTATTTTTTACATTTCTTCAAACTCAACAGTAAAAAGAAAACAAAACATAATCATTTTAAAATGGTAAGAATATTTGAATAGTCATTTCACCAAAGATGATACATGAATGGCAAAGACATAACAGGATCTTCAATCATTAGGAAAATGGAAGTTAAAGCCACAAGGAAACACTATGACAATTATTAGAATGGCTACAATGAAAAGAACTGAGCATACCATATGTTGCTAAGGATGTAGAAATGCAGCTATCTTCCACTGCTACTGGGATGACAAAATGGTATAACAACAATAATCCTATGTCCTCACAGACATTCCATATTTTTGGTATTTTGGCCACAGCCATTCTGGCCACGGTGTGGTAGAATCTCAATGTAGTTTTAATCGGCATGTCCCTAACTGCACCCCACCTCTTAAACTTTCTACCACCTGCCAGTTTTAGCTGCCTGGATATCAACTTATTTATCACACTCCTTTGGGAGACCACAATTAAAACATGTTAAAACCATGGAAAATTAAAGTGACTTTTTATTCAAATGCATTTTTGCTAAAGATGAAGATTGTTGTTTCCATATAGACTTTTTCTGACATGTATGCAAAATGCTTCCAGGTTGACTGATTACCTCGGTGATAAATTTTAAATCCTGTTTCCCGGCCTTTGTAAATTCCAGTCCAACATCATCTGTCCATATATTTATTTCTCTAATAGGAAAGTAATTTGAATCATTCACACAGATATGTCCTAGATTCAATAAACAAATGTAGCCACTGGGAGTAGTACAAAGATAATGAGTGCACCTACAAAGTCACTTTCTCATAATTAGTGATCTTTCATAATGACTTTCACTCCTATTAGCAAATCCTGTATTGCTTTGCACTTAACTCTGATTAGGAACTCTGGTTTAAATTGCAAGTGGTGTGACCATGTCTGTACAACATGGGGTGAAATGAAGATCTACAGAAGTCAAGCAGATTCAGTAAATCTGAGTGACTTAAAATATACAGTCCTGGCCTAAGAAAGCCAAGTATTTGGTCTTAAATTTAATCTCTTTTACTACAAGTACAATAAAATTTGTTTCAGCTAATTCAAACTAGAAATAACTATCTATTTTATCCTTGTAACATGCCTATGTTTAAAAGAGCTGTGGTGAAGTTCTTTAGATGTTTCAACTCATTCTATAGATTCAATTTTCTTGCAAAATAAAGTAAACACAAGGTACAATAGAAAAATTATATTCTGAATTCAATAAATTGAGATAACCTATTTTGTAGACTAGTACTTTTTAAAATTATCTTTATTGGTACATTAAATATACACATCATGATTGCACTCCATAATGGGGATTTGTACCAGTATAAGTCACAACTTAATTCTCATTTTTTCCCATAACCCTACCCACCCTACCAACCCCCCATATACATAAAATTTGTTTCCTTAGACTAGTACTTTTTTTAATTGGCTTCTCTTAAAAGAGTCTATTTTGCTTTTCCTATTTTTCTCAGCCATTACCAATCACATTAAGCCTATTAATGCTATAAAATCTTGTTTCCGCCATAGAGAACTATCAATCAATAAGAGACTGATTTAGCTCACCAGCATCTGATTTTACTATAAATAGATGAGTACTTGGCTACAGCTTTCTAAATGCTGTTCTCTTTCCAACATGCTAAGGCACTAAATAAACCTTGCTGTTATATGAATTATTATGATGTCATTATAATATTGGAATAAAGCAAATTTTAAAATATTCAGTGAGTGAATGAGAGTAATCAAACATGAATGTCCCTTAGGAATTTTTAGAATTCACATTCTGCCATAGATGTCTGCCAAGAATCTCTTGTCCTTATAGATGGGCAATTTGGGAGGTGATTAGATTATGGGGCTTATAGCTGATTTGCTGTAAGAGGTTGGGGTTTGTTCAGAAGAGGCAGGTTACTGGGGTGTGGCTTAGAGAGGTTTATTCCCCACCCTGTTCCTCTTGTTCTCTCCCTCTCTTCCTCCCTCCTTCCCTGTCTGTCTGCCTCTCTCTCTCTCACTCTCCAGTCCAGCCTCCATGCTCTCCTGCCATCCTGCCTAAGAGTCAGCCGATTATGGACTAAAAGCATGAACCAAAATAAATCTCTCCTCCTTTAACTGAGAGGTGTCAGGTATTGCATCTCAGCAATGAGGAAAGTGGCCAAGATACAGTCTAACAACAGCAGGAGAAATGCAAACAAGCCCAATCCTAATGATTCTGCTCTTTGCAGATTGTCCTGCACTAAAAATCTATTCGTGCTAGTGTTGATATGTTTCTAGAATAAAGGTAAAATGTTTTAAACAGAAACTGCTCTGGGCAAGGTTGTGTAGAGAATTATAAACATTGTTTCTCCTCTACGCTCTCTATCCTCCAATTGCATACTTCAATTGCATTAACATTACTTCCCTCAGGAATTTTCCATTAAATGATCAATCAGTCTGTCCATTAGGATATTTTCCCTGATATCATATTGACCTCCTGCTTTCATTTTCTGCTTTTCCTCCTATTAGTGCTAATTAGATCCCCTTAGACCAGGGACAGTAACACTGTTCCATCTTGGCTTTCCCTCTTAATGCTGTAGACATGATGCATAGCTTTATTTATTATGCATTAAAACAGTTCTAAATAATTCTGTATGCGATTGTAATTATGTCAAACTCTCCCTCTGAAAGTCTAATATTTTTTAAATTGGAAAATGATTTAATCAATCTCATAGTTAAATTACTTAAAATATATCTTGTGTGAAATTCTGCATATCATTCTTTGGTAACTTCTGTTCGCTCTTCTCTCTTTCTCTACCTGTACATAGAAGTTATTCCCTTGAAAGTCTGAATTTTTTTCTAATACTATGCATTATAATACATCTCAGATAGTTTAAGAACTTTCAGTCAATAGTACGGAATAAAAATAAGTGAAGTAGACTCTTAGATTAACATAATGAAAGATTTAATGGTTGAATATAATGTGGGTACATTGTCTGGATTCTGTTTTAAATAAACTAATTAGAAAAAGACATTTTTGGGCCGGGGAGTTAGCTCAGTGGTTCCGGCGCCTGTCTCGCAAGCGCAAGGACCTGGGTTCGATTCCCCGGTAACCACATAACAATACTGGGTGTGGAGACCAACACCCAGCAGCAACCAGTACCACATCCACAGTGCCGGGCGTGGTGGCTCACGCCTGTAATCCCAGCACTCGGGAGGCAGAGGCAGGAGGATTGTG
>PVIR01016625.1:0-36313 GCA_004026965.1 Petromus typicus | reverse complement strand
GTATATACACAGGCAAAAAATTACTGGATCATATGATAACCCTGCCTACTTTTTCTTTTGGTTGATACTGAAGATTGAACCCAGGGTCTTTAGACTGGGCTACATCCACATCGATATACATATCCATTCACCCATACATACACACAAAATATATACATACACACACATATACATAGGGTCTCACTAACTCATTAAATTTCTCAGGCTGGGCTTGAAATTGCAATACTTCTGCCTAAGCCATCCAGAGTATCTGAGACCTCAGCCATGCAGTACTATGCCTGGCTTATGTTTACCTTTTTTGAAGAATGTAGGAAAAGGAATTGACCTGACATGTCTCCAAAGAAAATATACATATCCAATAAGCACATAACATCCATCACCAATAATCATTAGGAAAATACAAATTAGAAACACAATTAGATGCCAGTACACAATCACTAGGATGTCCTTAGCCAAAGAAGCCCTATAACATGTAGTTCTGGGGAAAAGGAAGAGACAACTAGATATATAGGAGTATTCCTATCTTACTGATAAGAAGTTTGAGTAATAAAGTCACTTTGGAAGCAATTTTCCATTCTTAAAAAGTTGAAAATATTCTTTCCCTGTGAATCAGAAATCCTAGTCTAAGATATTTACCAAAGTAGTACAAGCATGTCCACGCAAAGACCTAGTTAAGGGTAAACAGTTTTATTCAGAAGACTAAATTAAAAGTAACTAAGTCAGTCCATTAGGAATAGATTCATACTATGATGCAGCAATGTACCTAAATACTACTGAGCAATCAAAAGGAAAGCATCACTGATACATCTATCAACAGCTGAATCTCAAATACATCAAGCTAAGCAAAACAAGCCATTCTCAGGACACTGTCCACTTCCTTGTTTCCTTTACATACAACCTGGAAATGACAAAAGTAAAGGGACAGAAAATGAAGTGATCAGAGGAGTACTCTTGGCAGGGTGGAAGTATTCTCTGTGGTGAAGATGGTGGACATGATACTGCTACTTATCTGTCAAAATTCCAACTCACTGTAGTTCTACAAACATGGGTTTTATTACATGTAAATCATTCTTTAATCCACTTGGCAAAGGAAATATACACCAAGTTAATACATATTATTTTATCTATGCATTACCTATTCTTTTTTTTTTTTTTTTTTGCTATATTTTTTTTTCTCCAACAACAACAAAAAGCTGGGGTTGGGAGTACAGTGGTTCTCAGATACTATAATTGAGGTTTTCCCTAAATCTCATTTCAGCAAAAATGAGCCAAAATAAATGATGCACTGGCAACTTGGCGGCATCAAGAAGAGACAAAGCAGACAAAATAAAATAACATAATTCCATTTCTTGAAATTTATGAAGCAATTTATTTATAATGACTACAGCTGTGTAAATAGCCATGATGGGACTTTATGCAAAATGCTCTTTGTGTAGCCATTTCCTGCTGCAAAACAAGGCCAGGTGGAGTCCGTTGCTCACAGGAAGCCTGATAGAACACAGCTCTTCAGGAAGAGACTCTGCTGACACCAGAACATCACCAGGCAGGCTCCAAAGCTGAGCCCAGTTTCCAGTGGAATCTACAACCGAAGACACATTTAACTAACAAAACTGGAATTGTTTATTGCTCAGGAGCCATTTTCCAAATGTCAGGATTTTTTATCAGTGTTTCCCCTTATGGAGGCAAAGGAAGATTTTAAAAATGTGAACTATTCAGTGCTTTCAGCATACAGTATTTTTTTCAGCCTATAATAAAGATTTACAGACCCCATTTAGTATAATAATAAATAGATTATCCTTAAATCAAGGATCAGCTGTTTGAGTTAAACAGATAACATCTGGTGCAGATCTTACAGAGCAGCAGACCTGACTGGAGGTTTGCCATGCCTTCCTTCCCTCCACCATTCCTCCCTTGCCTACTCTCTTGTTCTCATATTTCAGGGCCAGTCAACACCCTCCTCACTGAAGTGACAGATAGAGAGTAGGACATAGAGAAGAATCCTCACAGGGAAGCACCCCTGAATAGCACAATCCACCACAACTGCTGTCTAATTACTGACCATCTTTACTTTAGCTCTATTGATCATTTGTGAATAAAAAGAAATAAGATGTTTGGGGGTAAGTGCTACCTCAGAGCTGAAAGTTCACTCAGCATTCAGATTGCCTGAGGTTTGAAAGACACAATCTCCTGTCGGAACTTTACTCTGCTGCTCCCACAAGTGAAAAGCTGCAACCTTGTCATGTTAAAATATATAAGAACTAAATGGTTCAGGTCTTCTGCTCTCCTCATTATCAATTCCAAATAAAGACTGAATTTGGGAGGAAGCAAAAAATTGCTGTCATAAACTTTATGCTATTTATATCATAACCATCCCTACTTGGGATCGTTTAATTTATTTAATCATTTCTTCATTCATTCAACAGATACAAGGCATGATGTGGCTCACTGAGAAGGCATTGGGTTCTATCACAAGTCTGGAAAAACAAGATAGGAAATTTCCCCTTAACAGTCTCAGAGAAAATAAGGAAACAAGAGCAAACAAATACATAAATGAAATCATTACAGAGTATGTTAAGAAAGTGAACGAAATAGATGATGAGGTAGAAGAGATTACTGCAAAAGGAATGCAAGCAACTGAGTGTTGGAGGAGGACCTCGTTCCCCACAGTTGCTTATAGCTGAAATATGTCACTATAATGTGATCTTACAGATTGAAGGGAGTCCAGAGACCATCGATGGTCTTTACTTTGCACATTATAATAGGAGGTTTAAGCCAGACTACTCTGACACTCATAAAGAGGTTCAAATGAGCACTTATTCCCAGGGCACATTGCAAAACACAAGGAGTAAGAGAAGTCAGTGGGATTTCTTGCTGCAGGTCTTTGTGACATGTGCTTTCCCCCAGGCACAAATCTCTGTCAAATCCCTCAGCCAACTCTGAGGCATTTGTTTTTGGAGTCGTTCACACGCTTGTTTCAGGGAAGTTTTCAGAATTTAGGAACCAGGTCTTGTAAAACCACCTCCACTCCAGAATCTGTGGGGTGGACCAAAGACAGTATCTTGCATGACTGTATTTGCTGACATTGACATTAGAACTCAGAGGACCTTAATGAACCCTAACTGCACTCCTGCCTCTTATTCCTACCATTGTTTCCCCATTACACAGGAGGAATCAGTCTTTAAGAAGCCTCATGGCCTATCCAAGTTCATCTATCTGGTTCTAAAGTAGCAAAGCAGTGGCTTAATTACTACTGTCCTGGCTTTGTTAGGGTTGAAAAACTTCCCAAGCTATGGGCCTTTCCCTGCCGAGACCAGGATCCTCTCAATCGAAGCATGTGAGATGGAAACCCACTTACCCAGTCTGTGATATGTCTTGTCATGTCATGTCCTGTCCTGTCTAGTAAGCTTGCCATCAAAGGCAGCTCTGGGGTTTGTTCTTCCCCAGTGACCACATGACTGGTCGGCAGGACTGCAATGAGCCGTTAGCCCCCAGCCTCTGGCAGCTGTGGTGAGTGCACACAGCCACAGCTCGACATAAAAACTGGAGGATGGCACAGAGCAGAGCAGCTTCTAAGTTCCCCTGCACCACCCACTCGTCATATTTTCTAAGCCAATTCTTTGCTTAATGGGGACATTGGTTACGAAGAGAAAAAGAGCTATTTTAAAAGTTTTGCTCACATTTCGTCAGGGTATTTGGCAATGCACCGTCATGCTGAGTTAATCATCGCTGTGGGTGTCTGGGAATGACAGCGAGCAACTTAATGAAAACTTTCTAGCCAGTAACAGTACTCCCACGAAGTGACAGGGAGAGGTGCGAGAGAAAGTCAAACAGCTCCTCCCTGTCACTGGAGCTCCAGGAAAATGTAGCCCTGACAAACATCAAATTGTGAGGAGGGCTAGTAAGTTCCCCTGTCACAATTTTCTGTAATTATGCAAAAAAGTGTGAATAAAAAGCAGGGAAAGCATTCCAGGCAAATATCACTGGTATGTGTCGCTGAGTTTTTAACATGTATGTAGTTTTTTTTTTTTAATGTGAAAAAAAAATTTTTTTTTTTTGAAGAAGGAGGTTCGGGTGTTGAATATTTTACAATATGATACATAATTCTCTCCTGATTTAACTCAGCAATATTTACTGCTACTGGTGCTGCATTAAATTACCACAACTACAACATATGTGTGAGCTCATGGTACATTTTCCCCATTTCACCTCACCCCATGTAGCCAAGCAGTTTCTGCCTGGTACTTGGACTGAAGTCTCGAGAGTCACCAGAATAGGTTGATCCTGAAACTCTGAAAACTGAAAGTCCTCCAAATTCAGAAATGTTTTGACACTCTGAGTGAGAAAACTGGACAGTTGACTTCATGTGATGGGTGGCAGTCACTACATAGACACGCTCAAAATATTGTATAAAGTTGCCTTTAGGGCATGTGTATAAAGTTTATAGAAAATATAAATAAATTTCATGCTTAGACGTAGGCCCTATCCTCAAGATATCTCATTATGTATGTGCCAGTAATGCTAAATTAAAAAAAAAAATCCAAATCTGTTTTGCTCCCAAGGATTTTGGATAAGACATTCAACCTGTATAACCTATGAGGGGAAAAAAAAAAAAAAAAGATGAGCAGAATAATAGCTTGTCTTATCTGTGAGAGAAGATTGAAAGAATAGTTCTTTGACAGAGAGGTGAACATTTGATTTCCTCAGTGTCTAGTGACAGTAAAATTAATCACAGAGGGGCTTGTGCAACCCTTATTGTCTGTATTTCTTTAAATTTTTTGAGGTTGTATTTTCTTACAATATACAAATATAATTCCTTCATTAAACAGTAGCAAAGTGACCAGCTTTGCCACAAATACTTTCTTCACTTTATTAAAATTCCAAGGATATAAACAAGTTAAAGAAAATTACAAAACTCTTCAGTAAAAATGTAAACAGAGGTTAAGAGAAGAACAGACAACAGGTGGGAGGGGAATTTCTAATAACGACACGCAGAGGGGACAGAGTAAAGGATTATTCTTATATTGTGGAGGCCTTGTGTATACACAGAACAAACTGAAAACAGATCTGAGGAGACAGAAAAATACTGATGTGTGCTTTTTCTTTCCTGCATCCAGGAAATAGAACATACTTAGAGCTAATGAAGCATCCTCTGAGCCAACCAAGAGATTCTCCCTTCACATCTGGCCCTGTCTGCGCCTTGTGACTGCCTTCCTAAGTGACCCAGCTCCTAGCAAGGTGGCAGAAAGGAGTAAGAGGGTTAGATACAAATGGCATCTTGAGATGTTTAGTTCCACAAGGGTAAGCCTTGCAACGGAGCACACAGACGGAAAGAAGGAGGAGCTGCCAGCCAGGAGAGCCATGTTGGATGTGGGGGTGGGGGGAAGGGAAGGACCAGAGCCTGTGCAAGACTGGATGAGGGGGAGACGGACACACAATTCACATTTTCAGCCATAAATATTTCAACTCCTCATGCAAGACACTGAATCTGATAACACTAACATGAGTTTTTTCCTCTCTCTTTAACAAATAGGATATAAAATACTTCATTTATATATATATATATATATATATATATATATATATATATATATATATATAATCTAAAATGCAATTTATATTATATGCCACCATTTCGTTCTATGGAAGGAAGCAAGTATTAATACTCAAGAAATAAGAAAACAAAGTAAAATTACCAAAAGGAAGACTCAAAATAGATTCAAGACTGGCTAAAATAAAATTTACAAATAAATGGAAATGGAAAATTCAACTCATTTCTTTAAAGTGGAAGGGTATCAAAATTACTGCTGAAAACTGTTTATCTGAATAAAGTTAAAGAGCTTTTCCTGAACAAAAAATAAAGAGAAATAAACCTGAAAATATAGAGAAAATGAAAAACATACACAGAAAACAGTTGATAGATGAACTGCTGCAGACAGAAAGTAGAATATCATTGCAAATGCCAAAATCACAATTCCAAGGGGAAAACTTTTATGAAATAAAACAAACGCTAAATTAAAAAAAAAACTTTATTGGTACATTATGAATACACATCATCATCGCATTCAACACTGAGAGTTTGTACTAGAATATGACATGACTTGATTTTCATTTTCCCCCCTTTTCACCCGCCCTGCGACCCCCACCCCCTATATACATAATCTTTGTTTCCCTTTTTCTTCATTATTATCACATTCATTTTCCTGAAAGAAAGTCATTTTTGAGTTCTAGGGAAAATAAAATGACTCTATCTTAACACCAAAGAACTCCATATTAATACCAATATTCATTGTTTATTTTCTAGAATAAAGAATTAAAAAAAAAAAACCTGGAGAATTTCCATAGGGCAAAGTCAATAAGTAAAATTATTCAGGTTTGTGTTCACATCTTTACAATATTTCATGAAAACAAAAAAAACCCCACTTTCTCTATGTTTTGAATTGCAAAAGCTTTGGGTTTTTTATTCCACACTTACCAAGATTCCAATATTAAGGCATGGAATTATCAAGGAGGTATTCTTGGCTATGTAGGTCTCCGAAAATATAATAAGTATGACCCCAGAATATTACTAAGAAAACTTGAATTCAAGTGAAGTCAATGCCAAGATTCAAACATGAAATATACAATAAATGTTGTATTTAATACAATTTAATACATTAACTAAATAAAAGCTAGGCAAATACTATTTTAAAATTGAATGCGCCAGCTAAATGGTTCCTGAAGTTGAAGATTTTGGGGTTAGAAAAGTTATTATTTAATAATAATCTTGCTCTTTAACAATCTTGAGCCTGCATTTAGATGGAGGTGAGGAAAGTGAAATTTGGGCCCCATTTCTGTCTCTTCCAGGGGATATAAGAGAGCCAATAGTACAATCAAAGGAAAACCTAGACAGTTCAGCAAACACACCCAAAAATCTGAGGAAAATATAAATAAACAGAATGCAACATGAAAAGAGCATTATAAAGTGATGATGTTAAAGCATCCTATAACACTGTATAATGTATAAGTTAATAAGAAGTAATTTCTTTAAAAAATGAGATATTCTTGTAGAAGAATATAAATTTACTAAAATGTACCAGAAACCTTGTCAGATATATGCACACTTTCTGGAAACAGATAATTATTTCAGTAAATAATTTTTACTTGCACACGTATACACAGAAAAAATAAATCATCAAATACTTTCTTTAGAATAAATAAGGATAAAAACTTTTATATCAAAACCTAACATAAAGAACATTCTCGGCCAGTGGTGAACTTATGGCACATGCGCCACAGCAGGTTGTTTGTACCACTGAAAGCTCTGAAAGATGCATGATCACTACTCTGAGTCAACACATTTCAAATGTATGTTTTATTGTTGTATGAGAATGATGAGATATTAACAAGTATTTATAGAGTTCATCAAAAAATGTATACACACTCAGGAAAAGAAAGATAGAAACAAGAAAAAAGAAAGAAATACATATATTTTAATGGCCACTGTTCACTTTGTACAGGTAACTATAGAGGATGTCGTATATCACAGAAAACTCATTACACTGCCAACACTTGGAAGAGAAGTTGAAAATGCATGTTCAGTGAGCCCACCGACCAAGGTTATCCAAGCAGCAGTTCACCTTACTATTAAAGTCTGGAAGCTAAATGCCACCTCTTTGAGCACTTCTTACAACTGGAGAGATCAAATGTAACTCTTATTAATCTCATGATATCTCAATAAGTTTATTATGAAAATATTTATACCAGTTCTTTTTAATGTTGTATACAATTTTTGGAGAAAGATGATAGATAGATAGATAGATAGGTGCATAGATAGATAGATAGAGGCATTTACTTGATTATCTGCTTAATATATGATGGAAAAATTTCCCATCAAATTTAGTACTTCTTCAGGAGGACAAATGTTGTGAGTTATTAGAAGATATTTCCCCATGTGTGAAAATATCAATCTTATAATCAACCATCATAGTATCTCAAAGGTTATTTCTTCTCTTCTCTCTCCCAGTTTTTTACATTTTCTCTTTGCTAGTTAAGAAGATTCCTTAACTCAGACCCTGTGACAACACTAAGGAAGTAATTCATTCTTAAATCTTATGCAAAATGGACAGAAAATATAAATGGCTTTATACTTTCTATGCTAGAATTTATTTCTGAGTCATGACATAAAAAATTAAAATGCAGTGCCCAGGATTTAGCTCAGTGGTTCCAGCGCCTGTCTTGCAAGCGCAAGGGCCCAGGTTTGATTCCCGGTAATCACATACAATACTGGGTGTGGAGACTCACGCCCAACAGCAACCACTATCACATACCACAGTGCCAGGCGTCGTGGCTCATGCCTATACTCCCAGCACTCAGGAGGCAGAGGCAGGGGGATTGCTGTGATGTGAGTTTGAGGCTGAGCTCAGGGTCAGCCTGAACTACAAAGTGAGACCCTGTCTCAATAAATAAATATGCAAATAATCTAAGAAAATATTTCTGAATGTATTAGAAAAAGTATCTTTAATATACTGAGTATTTTCATACTAATTTAAAAATAGCAAGCTACAAGAAAGTAGAAGATATGAATAAACAATACAGTAAGATAAACTATAATTTACATATTCATCTACTAATTTTCTACAATACATCTTACTTATTACATAAGATGCACCATGGTACATATGCTTTGTGTAACTACTTAATTTTTTCTTACTCTCTTATTTTTCTAATTCCATCTTCATATGCTGTGGCAAATAAACTAATGGTCAGTCAACTTGCAACTCCCAGTGGAACTGAATCAACAATTGGACATGAAAGATCTGTCTGAGAATTGTTGCCCATGTCATAAAAAGAGAACTGGAAGAGAAGATTGTTGGTTTTTGGTTTGCTTGGAAAAGTTTCCCATGCTTGTTTTCCTGATGCAAACTTGGCTGTTTTCCTTGGAGGAAGAGTTCAGGGCTGGTGTTCTCATCAGGGGAACACTAAGCTTCTCCTTTACCACAGCTGCCAGGCTCTAGTGTAGAGTCCTCAGCCTGTGTTACGAATCCCTCACTCTTCCAGGACAGACCTTGTAGTATCTGCCACTGGTCTTTGAGCCTTTTATGGGCAGATCCTTGACATGAACTTGCATAAGACATTGTTGTGAGCTCCAAGCCTCTGGCTGGATTCATGGGGGATAATGCCTTAGGTTCTAATCCTTTGTGTGGAATTGTGCAGGACACTGCTGTGAGACCCAGGCTCTCAGCTGGATCCTTTGGGTCTCTCATGCATAGACAGATCTTTTGCATTCCTCTGCATTTGATTTTTTAGGTGAATATTATAAAATAATACTATAAATTATGCCATGTATTAAATCTATTACCTGGCAAATCCTGACTATCATACATCTATTTTAAAAATTAAACATTGGGCATGTAGCTCAGTAGCAGAGATCTTTCCTGGCATGCACAAGGTTCTCTCCCCAGCACCATGGAAACCAACAACAATAGAGAATGCGTATTCTTTCCACGAATGGATCATAGTAATCTAGTCTCTCAATGCCAATTAATCCCATATCTCATGAAATTGTCTAAATTGTAATGGCCTACTGAATAGTCTTCACTGACTAAGAACTCTCAATGTCACCCAATTGACAATGAACATACTTTTGTTTCAGTTATTTTTAACATAAAAGAAAAGCACACTGTGGACTTGTCAGAGTCTATGGAACACAGCACCTCATTCATTTATGAAATTTTAGTAAACCTCCACACTATAAGTTTCATACTAGAAGCTGGGTGTCAAAAGTAGAATAAGATACTGTTGTTGATCCTGAGGGTTTCACTGTCCAGAGAAGACAAATACCAAAATTAATGCTAGCATTTTAGTAAATCACTATTTTTCATTATAGTGTACATACACACATAATATGATGTGTTGTGGGTGGAAGTCAAGTCAAACACTAAATTCATTTATTTTTTCCTGAGCAGCTTACATATAGAGACAGAAAATAATGTATATAACCTTTTCAATAATCTTTGGTTACTCATCCCATAAGGTCAGCCATAAAATTTTCTACTTTGGTACCATACTAGCATCCAAAACTTTTCAGATTTTGGAGTACTTTAGAATTTTTTTTTTTTTCTGGTTAGTTATGCTCCACTCATAACATGAAGGATGTGATGTGAAGAAGAGGTTGAAATTATCAGATGCAAGGCATACAGTTGGCACACTTGCAAGGGAGAGCCAGGAGGGAAGAATGGAATTCTGATCTCACAGACTTAGTCATGACAGATTACCTACTTGCTGGACAACGGTGTATCAAAATACAGCATGGATCAAGTAACCTGGAGTGCTCACCTAAACACATATCTTGGCCCCAAACCTAGAGCTTCTGAATTCAAAGATCAAGGTGAGGCCCAAGAAATGCCGTTTCCAGTCACTCCTAGCTGTGGCTCGCTGATGGGCCACACATTAACTATAGCTTCTTCACAACCTGCATTTTTCCCCTTTTCCTTTGTGTCTTTCTGCTCACATTATTTCCACCATATAGCCATCCTAACATGAGAAAGCTGTGATGTTAATATTTTTAACAAATATTTTTAATAAATTTTTTAAAAATTTATCCCTCATGGATTTGTGCTTTACATCTGCAGGACCAGGTTGTTCCTTGTTTCATAGCTTTCTGTCCTACAGTATCTTCAGTTATCAATATGTGCTGATTTCTCATTGAATCTAATAAGCTGTACTTTCACTGAGGCTAGGGACTACATGTCTGCCTTGCAGGTTTACATGAATGGTGTTGAGAATAAAATCGTCAGTCACTTCTATGAGTCCACTTTTGTATTTTCAAATCAACTGGAAGAAGAAAAATGTTGTGCCTAATGCAAAATCCTTATATCAAGCTGAAAATTTATGTTTCAAGGGCAAAGATTCTCAATAGCACAGAATGCACGATCTTGATTTCTCTGGGGCTTGTTTTCCACTCCTCTAAGCCTCTGATATTGAACTTCACTGATACATTTTGCTAAGATATGAAACAGATATAACCAGAGGGAAGACCTGTTTGAACTCAAGGTTTAATTCAATTCCAAACTAAAGCTTCATTGAATGCATTATTTATCAATAGCATTTAAGTGCCCATGCTAAACCAACCTTGATGTAGCTCTATAAATAGGCAATGTCAGAAACTTGGTTTCTGTCTTCCAACTCCTTATATTCCAAATAGAGAAACAGACAGCAAGTAAACTGTTTTCACCAAGAAGAATTGTAAGTCCTGTTTAGCTAATTGGCCAAGCATTGCAAAGGCATTTAAACTTTGATGAGAAAGAGTGTGGGGGGTCCCTTGTATTCTACTTGCACAGATTTTTCTTTCTTTCTCAATTTTTAAAGCTTTTACCTTCTACCAGTGCAGAGATTCTTTCACTCAGTTCTGTCTCAACTTGTCTGTAAAAGGGAAGATCTTCAAGTAAGGAAGTCTTCAGATAATGATAGTTTGCTGTGCTAATATCTAATACAGAGTCACAGAATCTCAGGAATTTAAAGGCATTTAGGGGACTAGAGTGCAAATTTCTCTTTTCATTTTTTATGAAACAGTTATTGATTGGTGTCAAGAAAGACACAGGTTAGAAAACATGTCAGTCTTTGAAATTACTCACAATCTGGACACCCATAGTGACACTTTCCAAGAAAAAGGCATGTGATAGAATAAAGACACTGCTTTACAGAAGAAACTAAAGGCAATGTCCTGGCCTGAACACTGCAGAAAAAGAGTGAAAGCTGAGTTGTTCCAGCAAAGAGAGAAAGTAAAAAGCACAGTGGGAAAGTGAAAATTTACCAGGGTGACAGGACACTATTGAAAAGGAACAAAAGACATCAGATACTGAAAAGAAAATCCTTGATTTGTAATGTGAAGACTAGAAATAGTGAGTTTTCACACAGGATAGTGGGAACACTGGGATAATGTAAAAAGAAGTAGAGACTTTATGCATGTGAAGACTCAATGAAAAACGAGTGACCTATGTGAGGTCAATCACCAGTCGAAGGATGTTGAGAGGACTTAAAAAAAGGATTTCTGAGAAAGAGAAAAGGAAATAATGTAAGAGTAAATAATACTTATTAGATAATAATAGATAATAATACTTATTAGCTTATTAGATTTAATGAGAAATCAGCACATATTGATAAATGAAGATACTGTGGGACAGAAAGCTATGAAACAAGGAACAACCTGGTCCTGCAGATGTAAAGCACAAATCCATGAGGGATAAATTAGTAAATAATAAGAGTAAATAATGTAAGAACAAGGCCAGGGGCAAAAACAAACCAGAGAAAGATCTCAAAGTAACAAGTATGCATTATGTTGCTTCTGAGAAATCCAATACAATGACAGAGCCCAGGTAAAACAATAGAATGCAGATCCACAACCTAGCACAATCCATTGTGGAAGCCATTCCACAAGTCTAGCAATATCCCAAACTGACTACATCAATGACCAAGAGCTGCTCATTTTTGTTCTTGTTTTTAACATGAAGCAAGCCAACTGGTGAAAACTGAATACATCTCCATAACCAGCATCATAGGCTGCTCCTTTTCTGGTCAGCCATCTCCAACATCCTCAAGCCCAGATCCACTAGAAGCCTCCTGGGAGCCTTCTAATTCATTGCCATTCTTCCATCTGCCAAGGAGTCTGTGCTACATCAAGGGATGGAGGCTACTCCTTCACTGTAAAAGCTATAAACAGATAACTTTTGCTCATTCTCACTTGACGGAACAGGAAAGGTCAGAGTGCAGGGTTGTGGTGAGGAAGAGAGAGATGGAGAGGTGGTATGGAGGTGAGTGAGGCTGGGAGCTCAGGCTGGGGCCCAGTGCTGTTTGTGTGGACAGCAGCATGGGCAAGTTTGAGGTAGAAACACTTGAGACCCCACGACAAGTGCAAATGCACAAGCAGACTGTTTCAAATGTTCCTTTTCAGTCAATTACCACTGTTGAGTCAGAGCAGCTCATCCTAAAGATTTCAAGTGTTTATGGTGATAACAGAAGAGCTGCTGGGATAATGGCACTTGGCGGTAATTAGGCACCTCTGCTCTTCCATCATGAGACACAAGCATCCGGCCCTTTTCTGAGTTCCCACACACAGCTGATAATGGACAATCCATCAATACCCGCTTCTCACCACCCTAGGACTGTTATGAGGATGCTTAAAGCTTTAATAAACCCTCTTAGAAAATTCCTTTATGAGGCAAGAGAATTAGTACAGGCAAGCAGGAAATAGGCTGAAATCTGTCAACAAATGGGTCACCATTGTTTTTATGACTTCTACCAGTGGTCCCGGGTGGAAAGCTCTAATTAGCTACAATATTGATATCATATGTGGTCGCATTGATCTGTAGTCTAAATAGCAACCATCCCTCTGCTGAGATGGAGACTTTGCTCAGACTGCTAATTCACAAAACTGACTACAGACAATACGACAAACTCTGCCATCATGAGCCCAGCCCAGCACAGGAAACAGGTCCCTGAAAAGACCACTCTCCATCATTTCCCCAGCCACGAAAGAGTCGCAGTGTCATAGAGTGATGATCCATGTGAATTCTTTTAAGTGGTACAGGGAGACAATGCTGAATGATCAGCCCCAGCATGCATAGCTGCCAGGGTCAGGAAGGGCCCTTTGGTGAACAAGTGAGTGACTACAGACAACGAGCCCACCACCTCTCAGCACACCCACTGCACACTTCTAAAGAGATGAGAGGGGAAATGGAGCTGACATGGCTTAATGCAGCTTGCACTTGACCAGTCTCCTTTCTCATCTCAACCATACTGGTAGACTATGTTCCCACCATCCCCTGCCTTTCACTGAGGCCATGTGAAAGTCTTCATCCACACCTGGGAGTGGGAGTACAGCCTGTCTCTAACAGGCCTGTTCTGCAAGCCAGGTCCCATCACCGCCCCACCACTAATGGCCCTTCATGCTCCGGTGGCCTTCCTATGTTGTGATACTGTGGAAGAGCACAGTCTTAGCTTTTTCTTTGGAAATGAAGAGTCACAAAAGGGAGGAACCCGGTCTCTTAAAATCCCCTGGAGGAAAACTGCCTGCCCATGGGGAGCATGCATGGTAGACAGTGACAATGACAGGAATATTTTATTATTCTAATCATGGTACAGCTTTTTAATGTTTCTGTCAAAGTGGCTAGTGTTAGTCTAATGTGATGGATCTCCAACTAGCCTACCCAGAATTGTAAAATTCACACACAAGAAAATGTGTTTATGAGCTGGGTATGGTGGCACATGATGTTAGTATGGGAGTTTATTGACCTTATGGGGACTGACGCAGAAAGACTGTAAATTTAAGGACATTCCAGGCAATCAGGCAACTTAGTAATTTAACAAGATCCTGCCTCAGAATTTAAAAATAAATAAATAAAAGACCTGGGAATTAAGTCCAGTGAAAAGGCCCTGGGTTCAAGCCCAAATTTTATAAATAAATTTTATATATAAATTTTATATACAAATTGAGCTTAGCCTCAAACTCACAGCAATCCTCCTGCCTCTGCCTCCTGAGTGCTAGGATTATAGGCATGAGCCACCACACCCAGCACTGTGGTATGTGATACTGATTGCTCATGGGTGTGACTCTCCACATTTGGCTTTTTTGTATATAGTTTCCAGGGATCGAACCCTGGCCCTTGTGCTTACAAGACAGGCACTAGAACCACTGATCTAAATCTCCAGCCCAAATTCATTAATTTTTAAAATATATCTTCCTGTTAACTCTGAGCTCCATAAAGATAAAAATGGATGCTTTTGTGATGATAATACTTTTAATAAAGATGAGTATTCAGTAGGTGTTTATTGAGTGAAGAGTCAGAAACTGAAGGAAAACAAGCTACTGAACAGCCACTGTGCTTGCTGTGCTGGGTCAGCATGGCTTACCTAGGAGCTGTATTCTCTAAGATCCTTTCTTTTTTGATCTCTGAGTTGCCCAGTGTCAGAACAAGCCTCAGATTGGGAAGGAAGAAGTGAAAGAAGCCATCCTTTCCCACTCATGGAGCAGTGACTGTGTTGTGGACAGAATAAATGCGGAGGCTGGCCCATCCTGCATGTCCCTCTATTCTCTACTCCTTGTTCTATGTTTCCTCGGTCCAAGCTACTGGCAGCCCAGGTCTACCGACAGCCTCCTCACTGTGGACACACGGAGATGAGACCTCTGTCATTTGGCTCCTCCTCTTATGGTTCTGCTTTCCTGAACTGATGCCTGAGTACAGTCTGTTCTTGCAACTTCTTCTGTTTCTCACAGTAGTGCTGCAGTAAGAATAGTCACTAGCCGATCAGCTGATGCTTCAGTCTCCTACTCCACAGCTGCACTAACTCCCATCACAAAGCTCTCTCAGTACTACTTATATAGATCAGATTCCAGGCTGCACCTGACTGCTCCAGCCCTCTAGGCATGGGCATATGTAAATCTTCATTCCAAGAGCCTAGAGGGACAGCCTGGCACTTCTGCAAAGCTGCCTGGTTTGCACTTACAGGTGGGTCCTCCCTATCCTATGTGACATTTATTTTAAAAGGTTTCTCCATGCACAAAGCACTACCCATGAGATCTAGGAAGAGTTTTGTTTCCAAAATTAAAATGTCACTGCCAATATTTTAATGACATTGGTTTCCTCTTTTTTTTTCTTTCAGTTGGAATTTAAGTTTTTCCTGATAACAGTTTAATTGCCATTCAAATTCTTAAGTAATTGTCATCCCTTGAATATTTCCTACCGGTATTAATTGCTACCCTGAACCTTGAGGAGGACAAAAACAGTTTAAAGTAAACATAGAAAAAGCCAGATCTAGAGTGGTTTTATTTTTAAAAAGACAGAAAGAGAGAGAAAAATATATAAGAAGCAATTAAGGTCACTGCCATCGCATTCTCTTTTCTCTTACTTCCTTTTCACACTTGGCTTCTATTGTTTACTTTAGAATAAAGATATCTCACTGAGTAAAATTAACATTTCCTGTCTGTTTCGCTTTTCACACAGCAGAGCTGAAGCATTCAATATTCCTGCCCAGCAGCAGATTGTCTTCTGATAACTTGTCAATTGTAATTGGGACATACTATAGATCAGAGACAGAGAGAGTGTCACCATTAATGGTCTTTACAGCAAGTTATTACAGAGGGATGTTCCCCACCAAGGAGGCAGTTTTCTGGTCATGATCTCCTGTGAAAGCAACGTTCTAAGAGTCATGAAATAATTGGTGGTCGTGTCAGTACTTAGGCGTTCTAATGAGTCCAATTTCAGAGAGCTTAACTGTGCAGTGGGTACAGCACCCTGTTGAATCTTGTTCTGAGAGTCAGACTTCCTTTTTCCAAAAGAGCGTCACCTGAGCTCTTCCTGGCATTTTTGTATTTTGAAACCCAGTAAGGGACCCATGCTCCTGGGAAAAAGATGAGAAGAACTGAATATTTTGAAGAAGCTTGGCAAAAGATGCCATACTCACCACTGAGATTTTTACTGCACAGGAAATGATCAACTCATTTTAAATAAGAGAGAACACCAAGAATCAACTATCCTTTCCAAATGGGAGAATAGAGTTCTCCTAAGCCAGGAGGCAGGAAGATGAATGCAGTAAGTCTCTGTCAATAAATTTCTTTTTGAAAGGAGATGCATTTCCTCAAAAAACTAGGATCACAAGCCCTATTTAACTCTCCTATTTCTCTACTAGATATAATGAAATAATTAAAAGCATCATATCACAGTTACATGTGCACCCATGTTTATGATGGCACAGTTTGTAATAGTTAAAACAGCTCAAATACCTATCAATAGATGAGTGAGTGAATAAATAAAATATGGCTTCTCTATAAAACAGGCTACTACACAATCTTAAAGAAAGATTATATTTATAGCCAGTGGTGTTAAATGGATGCACCTTGAGGCCACACTCATAAATGAAATAAATAGGACATACATGTAAATAGCATATCATTTCTCTAGTTTCTCTAGAGTGATAGACCGATGGCATAAATGAGGTCCATAATGTATGACAGGCATTGTGAAACAGGAGGAAAATGTTCAAAGGGAAAGCAAAGTTCCAGTCTCTCTCTCTCTTTCTCTCTCTCTCTTTCTCTCTCTTTTTCTTCCTTTTGAGTCTGTGTCTTTCTAAGTTGCTAACTTTCCCAGGCTATGCTGAAACTTGTGATGCACCTGCCTCAGCATCCCAGACTGCTGGGATAACAGGCATGTACCATTACTCCTGGGTTGTAAAGTTTTCCTTAAAAAAAAATCCTTATACAAAAGATTGTTTTGCTCTCTCCCATACTCTGATGCTATATGCTTATCATCACAAGAGATTCTCTATATCAAGCCCACCTACCTTCCACAGCACAACTCCACATTCATGTGTGGCTACCATAACCAATAGACATATGCACATAAACACACACTCACACATATACACATACGTACAATTTATTTTTGCTCAGTCAAATTTTCTTGGTCCATTCAAAATATGTTCCTCTTCTACACAAGACCAAGCTACTAGTGCTGAAACAAAACCTTAGAGCCATTTTCAGTTTCTAAGAACAACTATCCAAGATGCTTCATATTCTTTCATGGACTCAACTATCAGTTAACCAGGGCTTAATGGGCAAAGAGCAAACCAACTCCAGGACGTTAACTCTACATGCCACAGGAGTTAAAGACAACAATCTGTATTCCCTGCTTCAATTCAGTATAATCTGCACAAGATGTCATAGATCTTAACACTAAAATACAATCTGGCTTTCATTTCAACAGATCCACTAAGAGAGTCAGTAAGATAAAAACCCTCACAGTGTGAGCTGTCCAAGATATGCAGAGAGTTCATTAATATTGACGACTACTCTCTATTTCTTCTCACAATAATATTGCCTTGTACTTTCAAAGTTGATGCTACAGAAAATAGTTTTATAACTCAACCTAGTTCTTTTTAGTTTACTTTTGTTTGTTTTAATCTAAATCAGTTGGCCTTTGCTTTGTTCTCTGGGGCTTCATTATATTTCCTAGTGTTTCCATGAAAAACTAATGTATTTCTGGCTCAAATAGCCTTGAGATTGGCCACCATTCAATCCAAGCTGATTTCATTTCAACAACCTCATCAATCACTGTAGGTTTTGTATCCTGCAGCTCATGAGATATTCTGGCTTCATAATATTCTTTCATGCTTGGTGAATCTTCATCTCATCACTGTAATTTTACAGAGTGCTCTTCAGTCTTAAGAATGCAATGAATTAATTTATGTATCATTCATTCCCTGCCTGCTTTTATAAAAATCATTAAAATAATTAGCAGAAGAGTGCATGGTGGTCAAAAAAAAGTAAAGACTAAACAGTACCCAAAAATGTTCTAAGTTCTTAAAAACACTTAAACTGTGCCCAAAATTGAACTTGGGGTTTACCAGCAGTCAAGTCAAGAAGGAAACTTATTCATGTCGCAATAGGAGTTGTCTTGTGAACTCTAGTCACAAGATTGGACACCTACAAGCTTTCATATCATTGAAGTCATGATATGAAAAACATGATGGGAAGTCAACAAGTATTAGTTTGATGAATTCTCTTCCTTTTTCCTACCTTGAAAGCTCCAGAACTCCAGCACACATGTACCGATCTAACTTCTTGCAGCAGAGCTGTGTCCACAGCATCTGGACCACAGGCAACTATTTGGATTTCAGAATTAAAACCCGGCCTCTGAAAGGGCCTTGATTAACCCCAGGGCACTACATTTCTTCTGTCGGTTTTAACCTGTATCAGGGGATATACAACTAATTTGCACCAGTCTTCACATTCTGCTTGTCCCTGGTGTTTCCTAGAGAGTAGAACCTAATTTTCTGTGAATGCAAGCTGGTTGGCCTTCATTTGGTTTAGATGGTGTGTGTAGGCATCACGGTGACATTATCAAAAGTTCCAAATGAGCAATTATTTATGGGAACTCATTTAGACATGGGAGGGATTCATTATCAAAATGAAAAAAAAAAAAAAAACTGATGATGACTGTGCCTAATACAGTTTATCCATTACTTTGATCGGTCTTTTTTTTTTTAAATCAAAGATGTTGTATCCTGTGACATAAGAAGTTTGAACATACAGAAATAAACTTTAGATTTGAAATTGAGGCAAACTTCAATTAATCATCTTGCAAATTTAATAATCTGTACAGTCATTTCTTTGCAGTGGTAATGAGGTATACATGACAGGCAATGTATAAAATTATTTTGATTTGCATTACAACATATTTAAAATGAACTTTTTTGGATAAAGTAAAAATGGACAAAAAAATTTCATGTGCCATTAATGCCCTCCAATCTAAAGAAAAGACTACCTGAACCTAACTATTTTCCAAAAGGACTCTTAAAAAAAGTCTTTAGAAGATAATGAGCACAGTCTTTCCAAAGCAATATTTTCTTTACAAGTTAAGAGAAAATGTTCTAGTACCAAAGAAAATTTTATCTGAGTAGATTTTATTTTAAAATATATATATATATATATATATATTGGATTATACATAGGCGATGTGCATTTATATTAACTCTGAAAGATGTCAATTGCCTGAAAATTACTTTCCACACTTAGGATATTTACAAATAATTCATAAAGTGTCAAATTGACAATATCTGTTGTACGTGATAGATGATGTACATATGAAAAAGACAGAAGATTCATCAGTAATGTATCAATACTATTTACCAAGTATGTTATTTCTCTAAAGTAGAGGTAAGACTGCTGCTCCCTGCACTACTTAACAATGTAGAAAAGTCCTGTTTCAAATAAAAATAAGGGGCTGGATGTAGTTCAGTGTGAAGGCCCTGAGTTCAATACCTAATGGCTCCCCCCACACACACATGCACACAGCTGTAAGGAACTGTTGTACACATTTATCTGTGCCAGAACCTTTATAAACTAACCCACATGGTTTGTCATGTTCTCTGACATGGTGACCAGGAAATTCAAAGATGGCAGCTCCCTTCTCCCCGTAGGTCCCCAAATAACGATGAAATAAAGGTGAGCATCAAATCAGACCATGTTGTACACATGCAGTATAAACTATATTATGCCACATGAAGTTGCTTGCTATTGCAGCATAAGTTATCCAGCCTTGGATGAGTGGCTGTGTTATGATGAAGCTAGATCAGGACAGACTAAAATCTCAGATTTGTCTTTGAATCCTGCTACCTACCCATTGTAGGGAGGTCTGCTGACTCTGCTCAGTATCATTTTTCAGAATTGCTTTTTCACTGTTATTGAAGAAACAAGGATGTTACTCACTGGCTTTTAGAATGTCTGAATAGAAATTACACTCATCACTTCCACACATATTTCACTGGCCAAATGTAAGAAATATGGCTACAGCTACATTCAGAAGTCACAGGACCATCTTACCATGTGTCCAGAAGGCGTAAAATATATATCAGAGAAATGGTGTAATGATTACAATAGTGATATGTATCTTATTTCCAGTCTAGGAGAGAACGCCAGTTGAGAAAAAATAATTAACCAAAGGAAAATAATGAACTTCAATAGCCTAAATTCCACATTTTAAATCCTTAAAATTGCATGCCTATCATAAAATTCCATCACTAATACTACTAGCTAGTGGATGAAGGTGGTGCCAAGTATTAAACATAGTATGCAGAATAATTATTAGCAAATACTAACAGTGAATAACAATAGCTCACTGGTATTAACTAATAATAAAGGCTCACAAGAAGTGAGTGCAGATCAGTATGCCATATAAATTATGTGTAAATTGCGCAGTATAAGTTATGAAGTCTCAGCTGGTAGCACAAGTGATCTACCTTCTCTGTTATCAGCTGCCTTCTCTATAACATGGTGATAATGACAGCATCTCACTTGTGGGATTGTTTGGGAAATTAAGTTTGTCCAGTAAAAAGTACCTAGACCCACTGGAAAAAGTCTTCATGGGTGTCTGGCACATGCTCAGCATTCTCATCTCAAATATGCCGCTGAGATGGCAGAGTCCCGGCTTATGTGGAACTTGCATTATAAAATGTCCCCCACTCTGCCTGCTACTCCTCCACCCCCAACTTTTCTCAGCCTAAGGGGCATCTTGTATTGTGATCTTACCCAAAACATTCTCTCAGTCATACTGTGTATAGGTCTTGATTCCAATACTTGGAAAATCTTCTGAAATTCTTTCTGGATTACCAGTACATAAGTATGACAAGACTTTGTCCCCAGTTGTGAGTGGAGTCCTTTATGATTATCCTCAATACATTTTTATGTGCTCTAATATGGATAGAGATATTCACAATATAGATTTGTAATTTGAACAAAGACTAAGATAAAACTATAACAGAATTCAGAAGTAAGAACTGTGCAACACAATAAAAGCACTCTGAGGTTGTTTCTATATGTGAAAGTCTGATCTCCCTAAGAAGAGTCTCACCTGTAATTGTTCCTGGCATTTGATTAGCTCTGAATAAGAAACCGAAGAAAGTACATTTACTGTTATTGGGAAAGTCTCAGCTGTGCAACCAGAATACAGTTAAGTGAGGTGCCAACAGGTTCTAGCACTGTCCTCTCTGTAATTATTCTTTACAGCTTTGTGGGAAGTTGGCAAAACCACATGACTCCTCACTTCCACACAGCCTTCTGCTAAAAAGGGAAACAGGGCCACTACAGATGGGACATTCAGAAAGCAGGTCCGTGGTAAACGAGGACAGGAAAATAATGCAGTTACAAACCATGTGGCATTTCAAACACAAACATATGACCACATCTGCACAAAGTTCTGTTATTCTAATACACAGTATTAGAATAACAGAATTTTCCCTTTTAGCTATATGCACATACAAATACACACTTTGGTCAACCCTTGTAATTCTGTGTTGCTTCAGTATAAGTTTGAGTACACAGCTACCTTGTGCTAAAGCAAGATTTTGTCACTTTGGACAGGGTTCCAAATTCCTGCCTCTGTGCAGCTAAACTGAGTTATCTCCTGATAATCTAATATTCTAAATACACTAATTAAGATGGTCCTTTGTCAGGGAACCTCAAAGTAGAGTGAAATTCTGTATCTCAGTACCTGCTCTGGAACAAACCAAAAAGATAATCTTCATTTTTCGTTATCCTCTTTAACCTATGAAAATTTCAGCATGGCTCCATTGAACTTGTCCAAGATTATCAGGTATGTTCTTACTGGAAATGAATTCTACTACAAATCATGCCTGACAAATGATTTCGTCCACAATTCCTAGAGTCCATCACATGAAAGGACTTCCTAAAAATGTCATTTTAGGAATGGGTAAGTCCACCACTGTTACACAAGTGAGATTCACAGATGAAGGACACTGAGATGAGAAGAGGGGAGCCAGTTCAGATCACTGAAGTGGATCTTGGCCAAGTCAGCCTCTGTCAAACCAAGGGTCAATGCCCCATCAAGCTTTTGGGTAAAATAAGCATCTAAGAGTCTGGAAAAACACAGAGCAGCTCCAGATTTACACCGAGACTCAACAGCATAACAGAGTTACTTCATTGGGGAAGTCTTCACTATTCCCTCATCAATACCCTCTATTATTTACCCTGAAACCCCTAAGCTGATGAAATAACATTAGGAAAATACAGATGTTAGGTGTGGTGTCATCTGATTATAATTCTAGAACACTGGGAGCCTGAAGTAGGAAGATCGAAAAGTTGGGTGTAGTGTGGTCAGCTTAGCAACTTACCAAGACATATCTCAAAACTTTTAAAGGTCTGGAATTAATGTTCAATGTAAAGACTGAGTTAAAACCCTAGTACTAGGAAAAAAATAAAAATTAAGTGACCGTAATATACATATTAAATATCCATAGTTTTGGATGTAGTTCTTGCACTGGGCCCAATATACCAAACTAATGTGGTATTTCATCCTAGTAACTAACCTCTGGTTGGCTATTGAAGACCTGCAGCCAATGAGCTAATTAAGCTATAACCAACTGATTCATTTAATGACTAAGCAATGGCTAGAAATATGTTTTCTTTGCCTCATTTCCATTTTTTAAAATAAATGTGGCTCAAGTGCTTTGCTAGAGTTCTCAAAACTTCTAATTTTGGGAGTTGTTTGATAATTGAATAATTTGTCGGTGTTTGGTTTGATTTTCTTTACCCATATAAACTCTACTCGATATAATCAGCCTAAAGAATTTTCCCTTTTAGCTATATGCACATACAAATACATACTATGGTCAACTCTTGTAATTCTGTGTTGCTTCAGTATAAGTTTGAGTACAAAGCTACCTCGTGCTAAAGTAAGATTTCGTCACTTTGGACAGGGTTCCAAATTCCTGCCTCTGTGCAGCTAAACTGAGTTATCTCCTGATAATCTGTGCCTTATACAGACACACCTGACTCCCACACCATGCAAGGCCTGTGTAACGTGCTCCAGTGAGTATTCTTAGGTCAGAACATGCACCCTGGGACACATCAACCATCTTTAAAGCAGTCACTGAAATCCCCTAGGGAAAACTGCCTTGGATACCACTGAACATTTAGGTCTCTGGGTCCTCACACTCTCTTTCTGGCTCTGCACCTGCTCACTGAGCAGGACTGGAACCCCCAGCGTCCATCCAGCCCTCATCTGTCTTCTGTCATGCATCAGTCAGTAATTTACTGTTTCTTTGATTTCTTCTGTTTTGCTGTGCTTCCTGCTTTGTGTCTCACTTGACCAACACCTTGACACAACTTCTCCCCTGATGAAAGCTCAGCTGCACAGTGGCCATCTTGGTAGGACAGACTGGACCCAGTTTAGAAGAGGACAGCTGTTAGGGTATCTGCCAGTCTACACACGTTTCCTGCAAGTTTCCCTGGATCGTATACCAGACAGTTAGATATCGGGGATCTGTCAGGAAGAAAAAATATCTTGCAAAAGGCATGTTGTAAAGAACCAAACCTAATCCTTCAAATTTCCATCAGAGTGTGGCTAGAATTTAGTCACTATTTAGACAAGCCTCAAGATCATTGCAGAAAAGAAATAACACATATACAGAATATACACATAGGCTATTAAAAATAAATAAAATTTAAAATATTTAATAATTATATAAAATTCTATTTTAAAATGTCTTAATATTACAGACTCACTTCATCAATAATATATAAAAACTAGTTTTAATAATAAAAATATGTAAAACTCTAGTTTGAAATATCATCTCATATTGTAGCATTCAATATAGATGCCACAAAACACTTTTATGACCTAATATTGGAATTCTTACATTTTTTTCATTAAAATGTCTTATCTTGTTATGTTCCTGTTATGTTTCAAAATGTGGTTTACAAATTCCCAATAGGTTTACAAGAAAATTTTTCTGATTCACAATTAGAAGTGTTTCTTTCCAAGTTCCATGACATCATTGTGGTTGGTCTTACTTTCAGTCCCTGACAAGCCAAGTTGTGAACAGCTGTCCTTGATGTACTTATTCTTCCTCTTTGTGCTGGCTCCTGGAATGCCATAGAAAGTGTCCATGCTGCCTGAGAGATATAAGACCTGGCTGCCCCCGCGTGTCTGGGGAAGAAGATCCTCAGAGGACTTTCATGCATTTCAGTAATACTCCAAGTCAGCATGTCTTTATCCTGCTGCCTAACCAATCACACCTACAGAGGTCTGAATTAAGCATTACAAAAACACGGTCCTCATAGTGGTTCCTTGTACCATATTAACATAAAGTAACTCTATCCTTTTACTTTCAATGGAGCATAATATACCCTAAAACTTAGTAGCTTGAAACAACAGTAATTCATACACCTATAGGTGAGACATGGTTTGGGGGGAAGTTCTGCTCCTAGGAGTGGACTGGATGGATGACAGTAGTATTTGAGCCTGTGTCCCTCGCTATTCAGGAAAGTACCCCAGGCTTGTTCAGGTCATGGGTCAGTGCAGTTTC
Source organism: Petromus typicus (assembly GCA_004026965.1). Classification (NCBI taxonomy): domain Eukaryota; kingdom Metazoa; phylum Chordata; class Mammalia; order Rodentia; family Petromuridae; genus Petromus; species Petromus typicus. The sequence goes on along the minus strand of PVIR01016625.1, from coordinate 11,458 downwards.
AACTACAAGACAAAGCATGCACATTGCTTTGAAGCTACTATTCTCTCCAGGTTTGCACTCTCCAGGACTCATACTGAGATTTAGCTGGCACTGTGAGGGTATTGAGAGGTGCCTAGTGGGAGGTGATTTGGACAACGTCATAAAAGCTTGCCGGTTTGGCCTCATGCACAGATTAATGTCATCATCACAGGAGTGAGAGAGTTACGGTGGACATGAGTTGGTTATAGCTACATTCTCTCACCATGTGATGCTCCTATCTTTTTATGATGTAGCATGAGCTCCTATCAGATGCTAGTGCCAAGTTCTTGGACTTCCCAGCTTTCCCAGGACCAGGAGCCAGAATAAGTTTTGTTCTTTTTTTAAAAAAATATTTTTATTGGTACATTATGAATACACATGATAATCACATTCAACATTAAGAGTTTGTACCAGAATATGACATGACTTGTTTCTCATTTTTCCCTTTTCCCCCTGCCCTGAATCCCCCTGCCCCCTATATACCAATCTTTGTTTTCTTTATTATTACCACATCCATTTTCCCCTTGTTATTTACCCTTACACTCTTTCCTTTTAAATATTTTCTATTTTGCAATATCAACTATACATACTACAACTCATTTACAACTTCATAAAGTTTTTCTCTTTAGAAATGATTTGGTGTGAAATATTCTGCTACAGGAGCAAAAAAGTGAAGTGAGATAGAGACTTGGGCTAGGAAAAGGAGCAAATCACTTCCAGTGTTTTCTATTGACTAGAGCCAGATACAATGACTGCCCTAAGGGGGTTCCACTTCATAGTGAGAGAGGTCCAGAGTCACATTACAACGAAGGTAGAAAAGCAGAGAGGGATAATTATTGCCATTTTTGAAGCTACTTGCAACAGCACTGCAGTAATCTTTTTTTTTTTTTTTCTGTATTCTGTAATGTTTTGACATCATTAAAGCTTGCCGGTTGAGGAGAAAGTGTTCCTTTCCTGGCTAGCCAATTCTTACACATAGTAGGGCTGGGCCACAGACATACCTTGCATAGACAAACTGATGAATCCCGAGTCTACAGACCTGTGTGCCTTCTTTTTTAATTTGTACACAGAGAGTTGGTGTTTCTCCTGCACTAAATCAACCCAGGGCCAGCTACCAGGAAACTAGAGACTACCTATGTCTGGAAGCCCACCGGCATCACGTACCTATCCTAAAGTGCTCACTACGGCTCTGTTTCCTTCCCTGTGGAATCCTTCATAAAGGTTCTGGCCCTGAGCTTCCCTAGTCTCAGCTTCTGCTCCTTTGTATCCCTGCATGGTACGTTGTAACCCTTTCCGAGTCTGTGAGCATAATAAACATTCTTCTCAACCACACCGACTTTATATCGTATCTAACATTTACACTCTAAGAACAACTTCCATTGTGTATCTAAGTGGGAGGAAAATGTAGAGTTATGACTCAAAAGGGAAAAAAAAAATTCTTACATTTCTCAGTGTCTCTTGCACTGAAGTGTAATGAGACCACATAGGTAAGGACAGAGAAGAAAAAAAAAAATGCAAGCCACAGGTTGAAGATTGAGAAAACTACTGAAAAGTGGTGAGATTTATCTTTTCTATTTGGCCTGAACTGTTCAATTTCTTCTGGCAGGAACATGGAAGCAACACCAGAGTTCAGCAGTCATTTTAAAACCACGGAGCAAAAGGAGTGAACAAGAAAGCCACATCCTAAGATACCTGAACGCAAAGAAAACCAGAGACGGGGCTAGCCGATTTCCTGGTAGTATCTTACAAGCAAAAAATAAAGCTCTTTACTTATTTATGAAGTTTAGGTCATTTATATTACTCAGTCAAGCCAAATGCACACAGAGATTTGGCACTTTTGGCACTTTTATACAGTCACCATGGCACAGCTGTTCAGGAGAGACAGACAGGAAAATATTTTCTGAATTGGTCCATCACTTAGAGTAAGAGTCAAAAAGAAAGGAAAACATCAAGAAGACCAGAAACACAAGGAAGACACAGAAAAACCTACCAAAACCCACACTATAGACCCATTCCCTCCCCTGGAGCACAGCCCAGTGCTGGATACACAGCATTTCAAAAGTTAAATTTCTAAAGTGCTGTTTGGTGCTATGGAAACAAAAATGAAAATGTATACAAAATGGAAATAAAAATGCGGCCTGTGAAGAATATTTTTCCCCAGATATATAAGAATTTCTTTTATCTGCTCTTCTCAGAGAAAATCAATAATATTGGAGCATGGACAGTATTTATGGGTGAAGTCTTTGCAAATTCTTTAATTCATTAAACAAATATTAATCAAGCACTTGGGTAATACATATGCAAGGAAGACTTCTTTTAAAACTTAATACTTCCATTGTTCAAAGGATATTTACAAAATAAATAGCCCTCTCTTCCTTATCCTTAACTTACCTCTTTTCTTCTTGCCTTTATTCCCTTCTCTCATTATTCATGTCTTTTCATTACCTTTGCTTCCTTTCAGAAAAGTGAAGTGGGGAGAATTGATTAACCTTTTATTTTCTTTCTTTAGTTCTGTGATTCTCAAAACACAGAACAAGTGATGATAGTATGATACAGGGACCTTTAGATGAGATTAAATAATGTCAAGCATATAGTGAGAAGTACTTTCTATTTTCTGTCTTTTATCTTTGATGTTACTTTCTTTTTCTATTATAAATCTTTTTTCTATCATACCATAAAGCATTAGGTATTGTGGAAATGAGGCAGGTGCAGTACCACTGAGCTAAATCTTCAGCCAACGGTAAAAATATATTCATTACCTCAATGAACAAAACTATTGCTTATACTTTTAGGTATTTTTCTTCCAAACTCTTACTTGAGAAGAATTCAGAAGTACTGGGCCTAGTTCAGCTCTTGCTGTGGACCAACTTAAAACTCATATTCCTTTAAAACTCATATCTTATAGTCTTAGCCATCCATATGACTGTAATAAAGATAGAACCTTCAAAGTAATGACTAAAGTTAAGTAAGGCCATAAGATTGGGGTGAAAATATGTCTAATGGAAGTGCTGCTTTTACCAAGTGAAAGAGATGCTAAGATCCTCTTCCCCCTTCCTCTCCTCCTTCATTCCACCTTGGGACACAGCTTCCAGAACAATGAGAAACAAATTCCTACTTATATCAACAGCACGATAATTCCTTATAGCAAACAGACCATAGTAAAACAGATAATATTTTTTTAAAAAGAACTTAAATTATTTTCACAGTTGTAACTTTTTACTTTTGCCAACTGGATATGTGAGATGGGGGAGGATTTGTGTGATATGCAGTTGACAAGCTGTCTCTTCATCCTAATTGGCTGGAGTAAGTCAGGGGATGCAGCTCCAAATAAAAAGGCTGGAAATGAGTCCTGCTCACAGAGTCAGGGCAAGAGCATAGCTGCAGGAATGTTGAGGACTGAAGCTACCTAGGGCATTTGTCTCAGAAGCAGGAAAGGTTACCACAGGGATTGTTTGTACATTCCTATTTTCTATTCCTCACTCGTAAACCTTGCTCATCCTAAGTCTTCCTGATATTTTTGTGTGCCTTCTCACCATGTTCTGGGCTTTTATTTCATTGTTCCTGTACTAACTTTTAGAGCTATGAAGCCCTACATATTAAGAGTTAAAGTGAGAGACTTGAAGGAATGTGAGAAAAGTAACTACAAGTCTTGCAACACACTTATTTCTTGGTGTTGTAGCTTAAACTGTATTCTCCAGAAATATGTGTTCAAATCCTAACCATAGGCACCTATGGCCATGATCTTAGTTGGGATTAAACTCTATAAAGACATAATCAAGTTAATATGAGATCATACTGGATTATATTTGATGTACATGTCTCTTTTTCCAGACTTCCTACTTAGCTATACTACATATTTATTTTTATATTTCCTCACCAAAATATGAACCCAATAGATGAGGTGTTATAAATGTTCTGCCAATTTTCTATATTTTAGACTAAGGGATGGTGAGTGTTTTTTTTTTTTTTTTTTAATGATGGCTCAACTCAGCTAAGAATTTTCCCTTTTGTAGAGTATCTACTGCAAAAGCCAAAAGTCTATCAGCATAGTGTGAAAATAGTCATGAACAATTTGTAAATGAGTAAACTCTGGTTCAATAAATAATCAGTGGACATTAAACTTGAAATTTCACATAATTTTCAATGTTAATTAATATTATTCACCTTTTGACTTTTGGAAGTACTTACAAGTGTGGAAACTGCTCACAAACTGTACAGCAGCTGACAACAAGCCAGGTTTGGCATATGGTCATAAACTGTGGACACTTGCTCTAAAAGAATACTTGGCAGAGTCAATGCAGTGTATATATTTTTGAATAAATTCTTATAAAGACAGAGTTGATACTTATAACTGAATGTTAATAATAAATATGAGTAAAAATAAGAATTTGCTGAAATAAGTGCTTAAAATTATGTCTTTAGTAATAGGTTTGTAGCATCACTAATCTGCTGAGTTTTGCCTACTATACTCAAAGAGCGCCATTTCTTCACAAATTATCAAGGAATGGCCATGTGCTTTGTATGTCAATTTTAAAAATTAAATGTGTGCTCTTTAGCACTCCTTATTTTCAGTTAGTTTTGATGTAAACTAAACTTGAGTCCAAGAGAAACCTTCTGATTTCTTTGTGAAACTGAATGGACAGAAGTGTTACATGGCTTCTGGTGTTAACCGTGCAGCCTCAGCCTGCATCTCCTGGAGTATTCATTCTGTCCCTCCTCCTACATCTCAGTCCCCAGCTACTAAATCAGCAGAAGCCCAAGTCACCTGGAAGGGTCACAGGATGGAACCAACAGCTCCAGGGGAACCCAGGCTTCAGGATGTTCCTGCCCAAGCTTCAAGTTACCCCCACCAAAACTCCAGATGCCTCTAATTCACAACAGTTCCCTTGGACAGTCAAGTCATCACACATGGTCTTGTATCGTGGCCCTTCTGTTACACAGCATAGCCAGTCATTCCTGTATACTCTGCTTGAATTCCTGGATCAGAAAATCCATGCACATCATTAAATAGTGATTGCTGAGGCCCTCCTATTAGGTTAGCTCGCAATAATACTTTCTAAGAAAAAATTATTCATGATAGCAGACCAAAAATAAAATTACAATACAGTTTGATAAAATCAAAGAACATTTTTCATTTCACCCATACAAATAAGTAAAAACTAAAGTGCAGGTATAATGCAAATCTAACTTTACTCTAACAATACTGCCTTGAAAAGTAGTTCAGAGAAGAATTTGAAAAGAAGCTCATACCTCGTTAAATACAAATAAGCAGATAGTTTTACAGAGTGCCAATGAGAGGAATAATATAATGCAGAGGAGAAAGGGAAGTTTTATGAATGATTCTGGCTCAGAGGCATATTTTTATTTGATTGTTTCCATGACTAATCAGTTGTGAAATTCTGCAATGTTTACCAGTATTTCCATTATTTCTTTTATAAAACACTACAGAACAAATTCATCTTTTCTCAGCCTCTCTCTTTCGTTACTAGAAAATGTCTCCCCTTCCTTCAAGCATCTTAAAGATAGTGATCCTTTTGGATGTAAAGACTCTTACTTAAACAGGAAACCAAGGTTACTTTATGTCACCCTTTCTCTTCAAATAACTTTAATGGCATTTTTGTGCCATTTAAAGTTTAAAATCTCTAGCAGGGCCATGGAAGTCTTCAAACACTACTTTCAACTTTAACTCATCTCATTCCCCATTAAAGCATCTGCTTTCTATTCTCATGTTATTCATCATGTTAATAATGTGGGTGTTAGATGCATCCTTGATTCATATTGCCTCAATAAAGAGCACTCATAATAACAACCAAGTTGGTGAAGAATACAGAAAGTTCAGAACTGGAAGCACCTTATCGGAAAAATGAATGGTATTATACTTTTTAAAAAAAAGACTGCTGGATCAATGTGAAAACAGATGTTCTGATGTCTCAATTTTCATCTCTCTTCCTATCACCATATTTTTCCTCTGAGTGTGCTTCACTCCTGCGCTTCTCTCTGCAGGTGTTAAATCTGAGGGGCTGGAGGGTTATATATCACCATTCTTTCATGACAAAACAGATAACAATTAAATTTTTTCCTTTTTTGGTAATTGAAAGAGAAATCTTAACGTGGCTTTATTGGCCTAGCTTTAACTGTGATTTCATCTCTAAACTAGGAATAGTGAATTCAGTATTTAGCCAGGTAAGTTAAATGGATCTGGTAGTGAGTAAACACAGTCCATACCATATAGAATGAAATTGGGACAACGGTAGTTACGCACTATGATGCACTGCTGGACAAATAAATAAATAAATACATAAATAAATAAATAAATAAAACATTCTGTCAAGTGAAGCAGTTACCTCTGAACATAGGAAATTTACTCATGAGAAAGAGTATAGATGTGAGCTTTGCAGGTCTAGAGGCTGTTCATGGGGCCAGAGGATGGAAATAATACATATATATTTTAGGTAGGCTTCCAAGCACCAAACTTAAAGGAAGAGATCCTTTAATTGGCTCACAGTTTTGCAGGATTCAGTCCATGGCTAGCTAGCTCCAGTGCACAAAGATCACAGGGCCAGAGTGTACCGTGGAGTAAAGTGACTATGAATGGATTAACCACTGAGAAGTATTGTATTACCAGAAGCCAATCAGACTCTCATTCATTGAAACTGGCAAATTTGGCGCGCACACACACACACACACACCAGTTAAAAAGAAGACAAGCTGATCAGAGCTAGACAATATGCTGGAATGGTTAATCTTATGAGGAACTGAAGATGTGAATAAGTTCTAACTGTATGATAGGTATTGTGAAATAGTAAGAAAATGTTCAAAGGAAAAAGGGTGGCAGGGATAAGTAAATAAGGGAAAGAAAAAAATGATGGCTAAGAAAAATACCCCCAAATTTTATATACGGGATGGAAGTTGTGGGGGCAGGGGAATGGCAAAAATGAGAATTAGAGTCATGTCATGTATTGGTACAAGTTCTTAAGGTTGATTGTGATCATAACATATATAATAAAATGTACCAATAAAACCAATTAAAATTTTTAAAAAAGAATGAAAGTTAAAAGGTAGTGTTGAATTCTACTATGAATGAAGCAAAAGCCAAAAGCTCTGGGATCCTGAAGAGGGTAGCAAGTTGCATTTATACTCCTAACTGGCTGTGTTTAAGCATACACAAGAGACATTCGGCTACTCTTAGGAAATATATTTACTTATTCCCAGATATGCAGTAAACTGGAAAGCTTCCCCATGGTTAAATCTGTGGACCACTGACTGGATCCATCCATAGTACAGGTCATGTGATGCCACAACCTCCTGCATGATCACTATATAAATGATTCAGAGGATGACGTGGATTTGAGTCCTCAATATATGCATCCAATTTTACTGAAGTAATATATTTAATATTTGATCAAGATTAAGTCTCTATTTCTTCATCTATAACTTAAGTAATAATACATTCCTAAAAATGCTCTAAGAGGGCTGGGGATATAGCTCAGTGGTTCCGGTGCCTGTCTTGCAAGCGCAAGGGTCCGGGTTTGATCCCTGGTAACCACATAACAATACTGGGCATGGAGACTCACCCCCAACAGCAATCAGTACCACATACCACAGTGCCGGGCATGGTGGCTCATGCCTGTAATCCCAGCACTCGAGAGGCAGAGGCAGGAGGATTGCTGATGTAAGTTTGAGGCTGAGCTCAGGGCTAGCCTGAACTACAAAGCAAAACCCTGTCTAAAAAAAAAAAAAAAAAAAAAAAAAAGCTCTAAGAGCCAAATAAAGGTACTCAATTTAATGCAGAATTCAAGGTTGTTAGTATTATATAGTGCTCCATGTCACTCCTCATTCTTTAAGTAATCTTTTATGTGCAATGTAAATTTTTTCCAATTTTTATTAACATGTATTAATTGAATATATTAATGGGGTACAATATGATATTTCAACACATGCATATAGCATGCCTTGATCTAAATAGGGTAATTAACATTTCCCTCTCCTCATCGTCTCTTTATGTTTGAAGGCTCTAATTCCCTTACTTTTAGATCTTCATAAAAATATATAATAGATTGTGTAAAATTATAGTTACCCATACTGTGCAGAACAGCATCATAACTTAATTTTCCATCAAATATGCTTTGATACCTGTTATCTATTTCTTGGTTTTGAGAGCTTTGCAATTCAGGGGACAAAAAAATTAACAAGTATGCAGGAGGAGTTAATTTAAACACAAAATAGTAATTTGAAGCCTACTGGGTCACTGATTATATGTTTAAAATCAATCTTATCTTACTCTAAAAATAATAAGTAAAGTGATTTCAATTCTCTCTCCCCACAGCCCACTGCCTACTAGCACTTTCCTATGAACTAATTTTAATATTTATCAATTCATCTGATGAGTTTCTCATGCAAAACACGATAAAAGTTTCTCTCATTTCTTCTCATAGCGTCTGTTTGAGAAATGACTCTGTGTAGAATTTAGAGCAAGAAAATATGTCACTAGAATATTAAACCAACACAGATGATTAAAATATCACACCTTGCCTGTTTTTTTGGCACGCTGAGTGAAAAAACAAAGATGAAATATTAGCATGTGTTTTGCACATGAATATGTTAGAAAAAATAAGTTTTGAGAAAACCAACTTTTTAGTTTATTTTTACATATATTTGAAGTTTTTGAAGTTTTTATTACTTATTTTGATGATCCTCTTCTTCCTAAATAACAGGCTTAGACAAGCTGTAGATTGAATAAATAAGTCAAGTATAGAACAGCAGATTATTACTTTTTTACCATGGGAAGAATATCAAATATTTTCTTTGAGTACTCAGGAAATCCTGAGTCAGCAGATTTGAATTGAATATATTTAGCTCGTTTAAAAAACATATATTCCAAATGACTTAATCTTATATTTATGGCAGAGTAATACTCCATTCTATAAAAGAACAACATTTTCTTTATCCAGTCTCCAGTTGATGAACATTTTAGTTGTTTCCAAAATTTAGCTGTCACAAACTGAGCTGCTATAAACTAGGGTGAACATATGTGGTTGTGATATGAATCTTTTAATTCTTTTGTGTATATTCCTAGCAGACAAATAGCAGGGTCAAATGGGACCTCTAATCCTAGTTTTTTTTTTTTATCTTTATTGGTACATTAAATATACACATCATGATTGCACTCCATAATGGGGATTTGAGGAATCTCCACACTAGTCTCCATAGGTGTTGCACGAGGCTACACTCCCCACCAAAGGGATCCTTTTTCTCCCCATTCCTGTGTTCCCTGGTTGTTGGCAACTTCTAATCTGTTTTCCTTCTGCATGAATTTGCCTGTTCTGAATATTTCATAAAATAAAATCATATAGTATGCAGCTATTTTTGACTAGATTTTTCCAATTAATATTTTCCAGGATTCATCTGTGCTATATTTTAATATGCATCATTATGTTTTCTTAGGGCCAAATGATATTATATTGCATATATATTCCACACTGTATTGCCATCTGTGCAAAATGTGTGAGCCAAGGTAACATACATAGATATAGATATAGATATATAGATATATCTTTAGACTTTTTCATATATATGACATTTAGACTGTTTCTACTTTTTGGCTATTATAAATAATGCTCCCATGAACATAGTATAAAAGGTTTTGTGTACACAAAATCTTTTATTACTTTTGGGTATGTAAGAGGAGAAGTGCAGAGTCAGAAGTAATTTTTAAAATCACTCGAGGAACTACCAGGTTGCTTTACAAAGCCACTATGCTTCTTCCCAGGAATGTATGAGGAGCTGACTTTCTCAATATCTTTGACAACACTTGTGATTTCTTGTCTTTTTATTATAGCCATCATAGACAGCATACATTGTTTTTTCACTACAATTTTAATTTACATTTCTCAGATGGCAATGATTTGGAGCATCTCTTTATATGCTCACTATTTGCACTTCATTTGGACAAAGGTTACAAAGGAACTATACCTGCTTTGGTTGAGTTGGGTTTTTTCTTGCCATATATATATTGTTTCACATGGTTCATGAACCCTCTTGGTTTGGAAACAGAAGCATTTGGCAAAATTTTGGTTTTGTTTCCAAATTCTGGTTTAGGTTGCAAACTGGACTTTGGCTGTCTTTCCCACACAAACACAAATATGACCATGTTTTCCAAAATTGTAGAAAAAGTTATATGTGAAACAAGGTACCTCATAAATGCCATATATTTATCATATGTATTTATTCTACATATCAAAACCTTATGACATATACGAACATTTTCTGAAAGTTGTCTCCTCATTTTCTTCATGGATTCACAAACATGTTCAATTTTATGAATTTTTTTGGACTTATGCTTTTGATATTTTATCTAAGATAACGTTAAGAAAGCATTAGTTAACCTGACTCACTGATACAAAGATTTATTATTTCTATATTTTCTTCTATGTTGGCTAAAATCTTAGTTGATACTCTCTTTTACATTTAGGTATATTTGAAATTAAGTTTTACATAGCTTCAAAAGGGGTTCAAATACATTCTGTTACAGTATGGGAATATAGTGTTTAAGCATTATTTATTTAAAAAACCATACTTTCCACATTGAATTGTTTTGGCTCCTTGATAAAATTTTTGTTCTTTGAACTGGTTGTCAAAAGTCTAAACAATATAATTATGAATTTCCTCCCATATTTGCAGTGCTATAAATCAATCCCATTCTTGAGTTACCTCCTCTGCCCTTAGTTTGTTTGCTTCCTGCATGAAACTAGACTGTTAACTCTTTCCTTTAGCATTTTCTTCTTTTGATTATCTTGTAAGTTATACACATTGCACTTCAACTCTAAGCTTTGAAGAGAATTTTAGATTAATTCCTAAAACAATCTCATTTTCATTATCTCTAAAGAGGTGAAATTTCTTGGAAATACTCATTGATCTACTTGAATTTTTTTCAGCAAATCCTTATCTCTAATAGCTACCAAGAAGAGCTTTAATTAATGTTTCATTGTGAATTTTACAGTTGACAAAACCTAATGTTTAATAATAGTTCAATTACCCAGGAGTCCTTTTTAACTTTGGTAGTATTTCAAGAAAAGTTTGATGTACAAAGCATTACAAAGCATATCCTGGGTAGATATGTCAGAGTCTAAATTGGTACAAGTATTTTTAGCAAGAACCTTTCTGACACAAAACACTGAACACTGAAGAGAAAGTCCCATATATATTGTGTGCTGAAAACCTCATAACCTAATTAAAGGTACACTTATTAAATGTATACAACTAAAATATATACTCAATATCTTTTCATAGTCAAATCAAGGATATTACAGAGTAAGATCTTGCTACTCACCATTCAGCTGAGCTCTCCCAAATTCTTCACAAGATGCCTTGGGTATCAATAGCACAAGACAATCTAGACACCAATATATCTTTTTTTTTTTTTTTTTTTTTTTTTTTTTTT
>PVIR01016624.1:7277-36262 GCA_004026965.1 Petromus typicus | reverse complement strand
CCTTGCTTGGTAACTCAGGCCTGTAATCCCAGCACTCAGGAGGCAGGGGCAGAGGTGGGAGGATTGCTGAGTTTGAGGCTGAGTGCAGGACCAGTCTGAACTACAAAGCGAGACCCTATCTCAAAAACTAAAAAAAGAAAAGAAAAAAGGTGTTATGTAGTTTATATTCCATCCTGATGCATACATCCCAAAAATTTTTGTTTATTCAGTAGATTTATATTAAATATTTGTTAGAGGCATTATACTCATTTGGCAGACTGCTCTTTGACTTGGAGAAGGAAGGACACTTAGGACCATCTACTGTGTTTGGCTATTTGTTCTGTTGGGGAGCAACTGGAGATTCTTTTTCGGCAGTTATACTGCCTACTTGCCTGTTTTTGGACCTTAACTTGAAAACTACAGGTCACAATTGACTATCAACACTGGAATAGTATATATGCATCGATTCTACATGATTCAGTCTTTTACACAGTTTCATCGACATGTAAGTATAATTTCATATGGTGTAAGCATTTGGTGGTTTATTCTGCCTATTTTGTGGTCGGTTTTGGCTACTTAAGTGGGAACTGAATTTTAAAATTTAAGGTTGATCATTTTCATTCTGTGTCACATTACTGTTTTGAGTCTAGCTTTGCAATTTTCCTGTGAAGTGTGTCTAGTTTCTGATAGGGTTAATATATCTGTAGATTAGGTATATTTAGTAATAAAGTCAACATTTTTTTTTGAGTTGGCAGAAAAGGGAAAATCATGCTTAATTCAAATACAATTTTCCAAGTGGTGAATGCTAATTTGATCGTAGGAGATGAATATAAGTTATTCAGATTTTCCAAAAGTCTTCAGTAAGATCCCAGTGAATGAATGGAGGGAAAGGTTTACTATGTGATAATGACTGGAAAAGTGGCTTTCAAGAATAGGAAAGAGCTGAGCATGGTGGCAGATGTCGAATCTTAGCATTTGGGAGTCTGAGACAGGAGGATTGCCTTGAGTTTGAGGCCAGGCAGGACTACATAATGAGACCCTGACTTAAAACAAAAAACAGGAAAAAGAAAATAATAGTAAAGTAATAAAAGTATTTTTCTTCTTGTACAAAATAGTAAACATAGTAGTTCTATTTTCTGTTTTGCTGCCTGAAATTGTCCCATTTAACATTAATTATAAATAACTGGGAAATAAATACATATTGAAGATCCCATTGTAGGTAAGACTATATTTGTTTAATAAAATACCAAAATAACGAGGATAAACTTGAACATTTCATATAGATCTATGAATCAAATATTTTAGATTTTCAAGAAACTTGTTTTAGATTTAGGATAGGAGGTTTTGAGTGCCTTTTTTTTTATGCTGTAGGAACAGAATCTGTGAAGTTTGATGTTGTTCATATAAGAAATTAGCAAAATTAGGGCCGGGGATTTAGCTCAGTGGTTCTGTCGCCTGTCTTGCAAGCGCAAGGACCAACGTTCCATTCCCCAGTAACCACATACAATACTGGGTGTGGAGACTCATGCCCAGCAGCAACCAGTACCACATACCACAGTGCCGGGCGTGGTGGCTCACGCCTGTAATCCCAGCACTTGGGAGGCAGAGGCAGGAGGATTGCTGTGATGTGAGTTTGAGGCTGAGCTCAGGGCCAGCCTGAACCACAAAGCGAAACCCTGTCTCAAAAATCCTTAAAAAAAAAAGAAAAATTTAGCAAAATCAGGATTGTGAGTGCCAAGTGCAGTGGCAAACATTTATTGTCTTGCCATAGAGGGAGGCTGAGGTAGGAGGATTGCTTGTGTGAGTCCTACCTGGGCAACATAGTAAGACTTTATCTCAGACTAAAAAATACAGCTATGTGGCTCAGTGGTAGAGCTGTGTATCACTGTGCCTGGCTTCCACGTAATATTTATGTTACCATAATTTCTTTAACTGTCTATTGGTGGATATTAAAATTGTTTCTAAATTTTTGTAGGAGGAATTATGTGTATGTAAAATGTTTTGTTAATTTACCCCACAAAAAGATTTTACTAGCATATATTGTTTCTAGTATTTATAGGAGAGTGTTCTTTTGTGCATATCCTAACCACAAATATTTATTACTTCAGGAAATGTAGCCTGGAGTGGTGGCTCATGTCTGTAATCCCAGCACTCTGGTATGCTGAGGTAGGAAGGTTGAGGCCAGCCTGGCCAATTTAGTGTTTGTAGGAGAAACAGCTAGGGATATAGCTCATTGTGAAGGTTTGGGTACCATAGAAGCCCTCCCCTCCATTTTTTTTAATTGAACACTTTCATTGGTAAACAAGGTAGATGAAGTCTGAAATTTTTTTGTTCATAATGCTTTACTTTTTCCTTTTCGTTGTTCTTGTGAAATAGGACAATGAAAATTGCCTTATGTATTCGTTTTGCTTTTTTAATTGTTCTAATCATTTACATGAACTATTTTATGTATTAGAGCTATAGAGGCTTTTCACTTTTGTTGTATTTCTTTGTTTATAGTATTTTGGATCCTGGAGACCATGCCTTTCTTTTGTTTTTTGTGAAAAGCAGTTTGAGAACAGGGCCTTGTTTGGTAGCCCAGCTAGCCTTGAGCTCGCAACAGTCTTCCTGCCTCAGACTCCCAGGTTCTGGGATTACAGACATATACTACCTACTAAGTTTTGACAGTACAGTATAAAAATCTAAAGCATACAGAATGAAATTTTTGTGTTGTTATACATATATAACCACCAGTCAAATCAAGATACATTTCCCATACCCTGGTAGGTAGAGTACCACCTTTTAATTGAAATAAATTTTATTTCTTTTTTTTTTTTGGTGGTGGTACCAGGCCCTTGTGCTTCCAAGGTAGATGTGGTATGACTTGAGCTAAATCCTCAGCCCTAAAATAAATTTTATTTCATTAGTTGTCATGTTTAAATGACTGGTTCATCTTATTTAAATTTAGGGATTATGGGACAAGGCATTTAGCTCAGTGGTTCCTGGTATCTGCCTGGCAAGCCAAGGTCCTGAGTTCATCCTGATATCACCCACTACAAAGCTAGATGTGGTGGCTCTTACTGTGATCCCCACACTCAGGAGGCAGAGGCAGGAGGATTGTTGTAAGTTCGAGGGTAGGCTGGTCTACATAGTGAGTTCAGGGCCAGTCTGAACTACAAAGTGAGACCTTGTTTTAAAAAAAAAAAAAATTAGGAATTGTGTTCATTCTTTTTAGGGGAGGAAATTTAACCTCTGTTTTATTTTTTGGTAGTACTGGGGATAATACCCAAGGCCTTTCCACTACCTATATTCCCATTTTAAGTTTTTTAACTTTTGAGATGTGATCTCACTAAGTGGCCCAGGCTGGCCTTAAATCTGAAGTCCTTTCACATCAGCTTCCTAGAGTGCAAGGATTACATATATATGCCACTATGCCAGCTTCTTTTTGAATTTCTACGTGTACTATCTTAAATGTTTTCAAGTGGGAAAATACAATTGTAATGATGAGCTACTTTGGGTGCTTGTATGTTTATGTTATATTTTATATATTTTAACATTCATATCCTTAGGACTGGGGCTGTAGCTTAGTGGTAAAGCACATGCTTGGTATGCTGCATTCCCTGGGTTAAAAGAATGTCCTGCCAGGCGTGATGGCTCACACCTGTAATCCCAGCACTTGGGAGGCAGAGGCAGGAGGATTGCTGTGAGTTCAAGGCTGAACTCAGGGCCAGCCTGAACTACAAAAAGCGAGACTCTGTCTCAAAAAAAAAAAAAAAAAGTCTAAATTTGGAACTTACAACAGTGACTACTAGCTATGTAGTCCGGGAAAGTGACCTTGGGCCTTGATTTTTCATTGCTATATCATTAATAGTGCCTGTTTGATAGAATAGTAGTTAGGGTTTAAATGAATTATTTAAAAAGTGATTGCCCAAAGCAGTCAATAAATGATAAATATTAACTGCTTTTTGGTGGGGGTAGAACTGGGAATTGAATCTGGGGCTTGGCTCTGACCTACATCTCCTGCCCTTTTTATTTTTTATTTTGAGACATGGTCCTGCTAAGGCTGGGCTTGGACTTGCATCTCCTTGTCTCAGTCTTCCCGAGTGCTAGAATTATAGGCTTGCACCACCATGCCAAATTTAACTATTCATCTTAGAAGCTGGGCATGGTAGAACACAGCTGGTTACTCAGACTGAGGTAAGAGGGTGGCAGTGTCAGGGCCATTCTGGGCAACCCTGCCTCAATATACATGGGATTGGGAGCCAGTTGAGGTGGTTTATGCTTGTAATTTCGACACTCATGAAACTAAAACAGGAAGAATGTGTGTTTAAGGCCAGCCTGGGCAATTTAACAAAGCTACATAGTGATGTTGTGTTCTAGAACATAACTCCTATGGAGCTAGGGAAGTAGGAATGTAGCTGGATTTTGACTGAATTCACTGTCCAGCATCAAAAAAGAAAAAAAATCTTCTTAGAGAAACTGTCCCTTTTTGTGTGTCTGTAACTTCTACTTTATTCTTAATAGTTTTTTTTTTTTACATTTGTTGATCTCCTTCATTCATTTGTTCATTCGTTTATTGGAGACCAGGTCTCACTGTGTAGTTCAGGCTGGCCTGAATTGTTTGTGTAGCCCAAGTTGGCCTCAAACTTAGAATGATCCTCCTGCCTCAGCCTCCCAGATGCTGAGATTACAGGTGTGCACCACCATGTCTGGCTAGGACAGAAAATTTCAAACAAAATTAGAGCTATAACATAAGGAAATAGTATGCACCTCTAAGAGTAACTGCAGTACTTTTGATGAGAAAAAGGTTGATAAGCAAGCTTTGATAAAGAATTTCATGAGGAGCATATCCCATTATATTTTTCTCTGTATTTAAATACACACATGTGTATTTGGTTCTTCCCTATTAGTTTTCCAATGGTTGCTTCTGTTCTTTTTTATTCATATTTCAATTTCATACTTTAACCTTTATTTAATAATTTGAATTACATTTTTTAGTCTTTTTTTAAGAGAAGGTCTTGCTTTGTAGCCTCAGACTCATAGTAATCCTCCTGCCTCTGCCTCTCAGAGTGCTGGGATTACTAGCGTGAGCCTCTATTCCCAGCCATTATTACATTTTTTAAAAAAATTAACTTTTGTGGTGTTGCACAGTTGTAATCCCAGCTACTCGGAATGCTGAGGTAGAAGGATCATATATTATAGACGCAAGTGGGCTACATAATGAGTTCAAAACCAGCATGGAATACATAGTAAAATCTTGTCTTTAAAAAAAACAAAATAAATCTTTAATATGTGTTACTTTTCTTCTGTCTGTTACTTTCCTAATTACTTCCTTGTTTTGTTTTTTGAGACAATGTCTTGCCATGTAATTCAAGCTGGCCTTGAACTCACTGTGTAGCCTAGGCTGGCCTCTGGTTTGCAGTATTCCTCCTGCTTCAGCCTCCTAAATTCTATCCTAACACTTCTTAAATTCTGTAGTAAAATCTTTTTTATTTATTTATTTATTTTTTAAGGTGTTTTTTTTTTTTTGAGACAGGGTCTCCCTTTGTGGTTCAGGCTGGCCCTGAGCTTAGCCTCCAACTCACATCACAGCAGTTCTCCTGCCTCTGCCTCCCAAGTGCTGGGATTTACAGGCGTGAGCCACTACGCCTGGCACTGTGGTATGTGGTACTGATTGCTGCTGGGCGTGAGTCTCCATGCCCAGTATAGGTATGTGGTTACCAGGGGATCGAACCCGGGCCCTTGTGCTTGCAAGACAGGCGCCGGAACCACTGAGCTATATCCCCGGCCCCTGTAATAAAATCTTTAATGTCATTTTTGTTAAAAGTCATTTGTGCCTCACATCTGATTAATGATCTTCCTGTTTAGATCTCTATACCTTTGTTCATGTCCATTTCCCATCTGCTTTGTTTTTCTTAAAATCTGAGGAAGGTATTTGCAGCAAGTTTTATGTACAACTGAAATGAGAAGGAAAAGAATCCTTACTATGAAGGTGTGGAGAAAAATTTGCAGTAATCCTACTACGTCTGCCTCCTGAGTGCTGGGATTACAGGTGTACACACCTGGTTTAGAAAACCATTTATGTCTAATATCTTCTAGACATAAATAAGAGTATCCTAGATACTTCTTTTTTTTTTTTTTTTTTTGAGATAGGGTCTCACTTTGTAGTTCAGGCTGGCCCTAAGCTCACTATGTAATCCAGGTGAACTTTGAACGCACAGGAACCCTCCTGCCTCTGCCTTTTGAGTGTTGGGATTACAGTCATGAGCCATTACATCTGGCATTGTAGTATGTGATACTGATTGCTGGTGGGAGTGAGTCACCACACCTGGCACTGCTGTAAGTGGTTACTAGGGATCGAACTCAGGACCTTGCGCTTGCAAGGCAGGTGCCAGAACCACTGAGCTAAATCCTCAGCCCTCTCCTAGGTACTTTTAATGAGAGTTTGTTGAAGAGTTGGTGTTTATAAGTGAGTTAGTGAATAGGAGAGGGGAATATCCTATTAGAGGGAAAAACATAAAAAAGAGGTGGGAAGGCAGGAAAAAGAACTTGATTTGTTTGAAACTGAGACCCACAAATATGATTTGTTTTTTTTCTATCCAGTCTGTGGCTCCAGCAGCCTTATTTCTAGCTGCTAAAGTGGAAGAACAGCCAAAAAAATTGGAACATGTTATCAAAGTAGCACATGCTTGTCTTCATCCACAGGAATCACTTCCTGACACCAGGAGTGAGGTAGGTGGTTATTTATAAATCCACTTTTATTTATTTTGATTGTAACTTAATTTTGTGATTTTTTTTTTTGATTTACTAAAGTTTGAATGTGGAGTATTAAAGGAAATGGGGTCTTTTTGTAACTAAAATTAAGTTTTATGGTGAAAATTTGTTGAGTAAAATTGAAAGGTGCAGAAAAGCAACAGGGAAAAGATGTAATCTACTGAAAGGTGAAATAGATAAAACTGTTTAAGATATAAGTATAAGGCAAAAACTTTCTGAACTTAATCTTGGTTACTCAAGGAATAGACCAAGAATGAGCAAATGGGATATCATCAAATTAAAAGGCTTCTATGCAGCAAAAATAACCACTGACAGAGATTAGAGAAATCCTTTGGAGTGGAACTCTTCAGACAAAGGATAGTATCTGGAATGTATAAAGAAAGAACTAAAAAAACTCAGATCCTGTGCCTCAAACTTAAGACCCAATCAAAAAATGGGCATCTGAAATGAATAGACCCTTCTCAGATGAGGAAGTATAAATGGCCAATAAACACATGAAAAATGCTCAACATCGCTGATCATCTGAGAAATGCAAATTAAAGCAACATAGAGATTCACTCTTGTTCCTCAAAGAATGGCTACCATCAAGAAATTCACCAGTAACAAATGCTGCAGAGGTTATGGGACAAAAGGAACCTTTCCTTCTTGTTGGTATTAATATAAACTGATATAACCATGTGGAATTCATTATGGAGATTCCTCAAAAAATTAAAATTGAAAGGGCCTGAGTTTGAGCCTTGGTACTGAAAAAAAAAAAAATTAAAATTGAGGTGGCTTTGTATTTAGCCCAATGGTTCCAGTGTCTGCCTTGCAAGCACAAGGTTGTGAGTTCTATCGCTAGTATAATCAGTCAATCAATAAAACAATTAGGGACCAAGGATGTATTTCAGCGGTTCCATGCCTGTCTGATAAGCATCAAGTCCTGAGTTCAATCTCTAGTACTGCAAAAAGAACCCCCCAAGTCCCCCGAAATTCCATTTGATTCAGCTATTTTTCTTCTTGGTGTCTTCCCAAAAGAGTTAAAGACACCATACCACAGTGATATGTGCATGCTCATGTTTATAGCAGCGTAATTCATAATAGCTAAATCTTTTTTTTTAAGGTTTTTGGAGACAGGGTCTCGCTTTGTGGTTCAGGCTGGCCCTGAGCTCAGCCTCCAACTCACATCACAGCAGTCCTCCTGCCTCTGCCTCCTGAGTGCTGGGATTACAGGTGTGAGCCACCACGCCTGGCACTGTGGTATGTGGTACTGGTTGCTGAGGGCGTGAGTCTCCATGTCCAGTATTGTTACGTCGTTACCAGGTATCAAACCCGGGTCCTTGCGCTTGCAAGACAGGTGCCGGAACGACTGAGCTGTATCCCCGGCCCAATAATAGCTAAATCTTAGAAGCAGCTTATATGTCCATCAACAGAGGAATGGATAAGGAAAATGTAGTGTTTATACCTGATGGAATACTACTCTACCATAAATAAAGATACACTTGAATCATCTGTAGGGAATGGATGTACCTCGAGACTATAATATAAAATGAAGGAAATTAGACAATCTTAAATATTTCATGATTTCTTTTATATGAGAAACCCGATGTATAAAAAGGTGCAAATATCTAAAAGTGTATCTCAGTTTAGTATAATTGGCTTATATGTTTTATATTTCTTGACCTATTAGTCTGACTGTTAATCTGTATATATGATAATTAACTTTTTTTTTTCCTGTTTTTTCCCCCGGTACTGGGGATTGAACTCGGGACCTTGCACTTGCAAGGCAGATGTAGTGCCACTGAGGTAAATCCCCGGCCTGATTATTAACTTTATGAGGATTTAAAAAATACATGAATCTGATCTGGCAAAAGAAATTTTTTAAAGGGATGGTGGCACCTCATAGAAGCCATCTACAAAATCCAACTGCCAACAACATACTGAATGGCCAAAAACTGATATCTTTCATGCTAAAGTCAGGAATAAGACAAGGATACCTGTCACCACTTCTGTTCGATACAGCTCTGGAAACGTTAGCTACAGCATTTAGACAAGAGAAAAATGAATAAATGCAGGAAATGAAGAAATTAAACTGTCATCATTTGTGGATGACATGATGCTCTATATAGAGCACCCCAAAACTCCATTAAGAAACTTCTAGACTTAAAACCAAAATCAGTAGAGTAACTGGATACAAGGTCAACACTCAAAAATTAGTAGCCTTCCTGTACATAAAACAACAGACTCACTAAACGAGAAATGGAGGAAACAATTCCTTTCACAATAGTACCCAAATAAATGAAATATAGAAGAATCTATCTAATGAAGGAAGTAAAAGACCTCTACTTTGAAAACTATAGCATTCTGAAAAAAAGAAAAGAGTATCAGAGAATGGAAAGACATCCTTTGTTCTCAGATAGAAAGAACCAATATAGGGAAAGTTCCTATAATTCCAAAAGTGCTATGTGGATTCAGTACAATCCTAATTGAAATTCTAACAGCACATGTCACAGCAGAAGAGATCTAGAATAGTGAAAGCAATTCTTGGCAACAAAGACAAGGCAGGGAATATTATAATCCCTACCTTGAAGTTATCCTAAAAAGCTCCTGTGAGAAAAACAGCATGGTACTGGCAAAGTAACAGGCCTGAAGATCCCTGGAATGGAACAGAAGATGCAGAAACATCTCCAGATATACTCAGCCACCTCATCTTTAACAAAGGAGCCCATTACCCTCGCTAGTGAAAAATAGCTTCATTAATAAATAGTGCTGGAAGAACTAGATTGCAGCTTGCCAGAGATTAAAACCAGATCCATGCTTCTCACTGTGTGCTAAACTAAAATCGAAAGGAGTCAAAGATCTACATAATAAAGCAGAAGTACTAAACATTCTAGAAGATATGTTAGGTAGAATTCTTGAAAACATTGACATAGGAAAAGACTTCATGAACAAAACCTCAGTCACACAAGAACTAGCAGATGAACAGCTGGGACCTCATTAAAAAGCTGTACAGCAAGAGAAACCACCAACAGAGTGAAGAGACAACGTACAGTGTGGGAAAACATTTTTACTAGCTGTTTCTCAGAGGACTAGAGTATGCAAAGGACTTAAAAAAAATCAGACTCTCTACTTTAAAGGTTCAATTCACAAATGGGCATATGAAATGAACAGATGTTTCTGTGACAAAAATGTTGAAGCTACAAACATGAAAAATGTTCATTATCACTGGTCATTCAAGAGATGCAAATGAAAACAAGCCTGAGATTTCATCTCACTCCATACAATGGCTACCATGAAGAAATCAACCAATAACAAATGTTGGCAGGGCTGTGGGGAAAAAATAAGGAAGCCTTCTCTACTGTTGGTGGGAATGTAGACTGATACAACCACTGTGGAAATTGGTGTGGCGATTCCTCAAAAAAACTAGGATGGGAGATCTTATTTGATCCAGGTATTCCCCTGCTGGGTATCTTCCCAGAAGAACTAAAAGCATCCTACTAAAGTGATGTATGTGCACCCATGTGTATAGCACCACAGTTTGTAATAGCTAAATCTTGTCAACAACCCAAATGTCCATCAAACTGGTGAATGGGTAAAGAAGGTGTGGGGGTTTTTTTTGAGACAGGGTCTCACTTTGTAGTTTAGGCTGGCCCTGAGCTCAGCCTCCAGCTCACATCACAGCGATCCTCCTGCCTCTGCCTCCCGAGTGCTGGGATTATAGGTGTGAGCCACCACGCCTGACGCTGTGGTATGTGGTGCTGATTGCTGCTGGGCGTGAGTCTCCACATCCAGTATTGTGTGTGGTTAGCCGGGGATTGAACCTGGGTCCTTGTGCTTCCAAGACAGGCACCGGAACCACTGAGCTAAATCCCCGACCCTGGGTTTTTTTTAAAATGGAGTACTACTCAGTTATAAAGGATGAGCTCAGACATATGTATAAATGAACCATTATCATTCTAGCTGCTTTTCTTTAAACAACTATGCTTGAATATATTTCATTATTTTGACTTATACTGTGTCCAAATGATTTCCCTGTCATTTTATAAATATCTAGGTAGTTATTTACATGAGTATATATTTTTATAACCATTCTCTGTATAGTAAAGAGTTATACATAAGTTGGGCATGGTGATCATATGGACATCCCTGTGATCCCAGTTCTCTGAAAGACGTAAACGGGAGGACCCCAAGTTCTAGCCCAGCCTAGGTAATTTAGCAATTTAGAGGCCTTGTCTCAAAAAAAAAAAAAAAAAAAAGCAGGGCTGGGAATGTCTCAGCTGGGAAAGTCTTAAGTTAATCCCTAGTGTGTATATAATTTCTGTCTTGCTGTGAATATTATGAAGGGCATTCTTACAAATTTTGTTATGCAGGTTAAGTAAATTTTTAAAAAAATGACATCTTCCTGTCTTCTAGCAGAGTATTATTGATTACAGCAATTTTTAGACTTTTATCCTATGCTAAAACAAGCCTGAGATTTCATCTCACTCCATACAATGGCTACTATGAAGAAATCAACCAATAACAAATGTTGGCAGGGCTGTGGGGAAAAAATAAGGTCTTAAAAATTGATTGGGTAGGGCCAGGAATTTAGCGTAGTGGCACTGTACATCTGCCTTACAAGCTCAAAGTCCTGAGTTCGATTCCAGGTAGGGGGGTTGAGGGAGTTTAAATTTCGGTTAGTGTTAAGGAGTCTGAGAGGCCCATACTGGGGCTTGAACCCAAGGCCTTTGCTGTGAGCTACATCTCTAGTCCATTTTTGATTTTGAGACAGGGTCTTACTAAGTCATTAAGTTGTCCTGGTTGGGCTTCAATTTGCAATCTTCCTGGTGCAGTCTCCCAAAGTGATAGGATTACAGGTGTAAATGAACTACCACATCCCGTTTGAGAGTTGTAATTGTGCAGGAAAATAGTGAATTTCTCTTACTAGATTATTAAGTCTTTAGCAGTGGATGCATGGACCATTGTATATAAAATAGATAAATGCAATTATGTATTTTCTGAACATAGGGAGAAAGCATGTTAGAGGGTAGTTTTTAGTAATGATCCTTCTTAATTGTTTTACATAATTATGTTTTACAAAATTATGTTTGGCAGTGTCTGCCTTTCATCAGTTTTTCATTTTGGACCACTGGTAGCGCTTAGTGAAAAGATTGCTCTGGACTTCTAAATTTTTTTTTTTTTTGGATTCTTTTTTGAGACAGGGTCCATGTAATTTGGGCTGATTATGTGGTGTAGGCTGGTCTGCAACTTGCGGTTGTCCTGTTTCAGTATCCTGAGGGCTAAGATTACAGGCCTGAGCACCTAATCTGGACTGAGTGTGTATGTGTGAGTGTGTAAGTTCATCTGTGGGTGGTATTGGAAATTGAACCCATGGCCTTGTGCATACTAGAGAAGTGTGTGTCATGCAGCTATATCCTGAACCTTATTTATTTGTTTGTTTGTTTATTTGTTTATGTATGTATTTATTTATTTGTTCAGACTGGCCCCAAACCCACTAACTAGCCCAGGTTGGCCTCGAGCTCACAGCTCATAGCATTCCTCCTGCCTCTGCCTCCCAAGTGCTGGGATTACAGGTGTCATTGTCGTTTGTGATTACTGGGGATGGAACTCAAGACCTTGCGCTTGCCAGGCAGGCACCAGAACCACAGAGCTAAATCCCTAGCCCTGAACCCTTTTTATTTTGAGACAGGGATCTTGTTAAATTGCAAAGGCTGGTATTGAATTTGTAGTTTCTTGACTCAGCCTCCTGTGTAGCTAGGAATTACTGGCATATTACTGTGCCTGTCTTTGTTAAGTTTAAAATAATGGGGCCCGAGGATTTTAGCTTATTGGTTCCAGTGCCTGTCTTGCAAGTGCAAGGACCTGGGTTCGATCCCTGTAACCACATACAATACTGGGCGTGGAGACTCACCCCAGCAGCAAATCAGTACCACGTACCACAGTGCCGGGCGTGGTGGCTCACGCCTGTAATCCCAGCACTTGGGAGGCAGAGGCAGGAGGATTGCTTTGATGTGAGTTTGAGGCTGAGCTCAGGGCCAGCCTGAACTACAAAGTGGGAGGACCCTGTCTCCAAAAAAAAAAACAACCACAAAAAAACCCCTAATAAATGGCACTGGTTCATAGAATGGAGTTACTTGGTGACTCTCACCCACAAGCAGTCAGTACCACATACCAAAATGCCAGGTGCGATGGCTCACACCTGTAATCCCAGCACTTGGGAGGCAGAGGCAGGAGAATTGCTGTTGCGTTCAAGACTGAGTTCAGGAACAGTTTGCTGACTACAAAACAAGACCCTGTCTCAAAAAATTTTTCTTTTTCTTCTTCTTTCTTTCTTTTTTTTTCTAAAACAAAGTCACTAATGTATTTCAGGCTGTCCTTGAACTTGGTACTCTAGACTTGGTATCCTTGAACTCATGGTGATCTTTTTGCCTCAGCCTCATAAGTGCTGGGATTACAGACATGAGTCATCATGCCTGGCTATTCTTCATTTTTTAAAGGAAATTAATTTTAATACTGTATTTTGTATAATTCATTATATCTAAAATATTGTCACATTATCATATAATTAATATTTAAAGTTATTAATGAGATAATTTAATTTTAATTTAGTCTTTAAAATAGAGTTCTTAAAAAAATCTCAGTGCTTATTTTATAATTTAGACTAGGTATGTTTCAAATTCTCAGTAGCTATGTGTGGCTAGGGCAGTGATGGTCAACCATTTAGAAATAACCGAGTGTGGCATACGGGCCATAGGTTCACTACTGCATTGTTAGGGCTTTTACTTTAAACTTACAGAAATTGAACTTTTAAATTTTCTTTTCCTTTGTATTGTTTTATTTTTAAAAAGTCTTATCTGAAAAGAAGAGTTAATAATCAACTACTTGCTATCAAATGCTTCTAATACTGCAGGAAAGGTTTTTCATATGTATTTCTCTGGTGTTGGAAAAAATCTTGTTAATTTCTTGTGTCTAAATCATGGGAATTCTAAAACTTAAAATATCAGTAAATATGAGAATGAGATATCTAGTCCTTTTTTTGATAGCCATGTATGAATACATGTTATTTCTGAGTTATGTTTTTTTAATAAAGAAAAAAATCTACTCATTGGGGTTAGAAATAAGGCTTATATTTTAATTTCTATTCTTCTGTCCTACTCCATCCTTGTCTTTTGTTGTTTTAATTTTTCCTAGAAGTTGTTAGAATTGGTCACTTTTTATTTTTTGCTAGGCAAGTACACTGTCACAGAATTATATCCCCAGTCCTTGTATATGTTTTATGTTTTATGTACTGTATTCTCCCCACAAAAAGACCAAGCCTTATATTAATATTTGTGAGCTGGGTATGGTATATGTGATGCTGAAGCAAGCACAACGAGCTGGGTATGGAAGTGCATACCTGAAATGCCAGCATTCAGGAGGAGACTGAAGTGGGAAGATCTTTGGGAGTTCAAGGCCAGCCTGCATTAAAAGTGGGGGACCCTGTCTCAAAAAACAACCAACTTTTTTCTCCAAAAGATTCAGTAGAGCTTATTTTCAGGGAATGTCTAATTTTTTTGCATGTACATTAATCTACATTTATTTGAGCACAGTCTTGTCTTGAATTCTGGGTAATTTTCTTGTGATTTTTCTGTTTCTTATAGAACTATTGGCTCCAATCTCTCATGTCCAAAAGTAGAGCTGTCCTTAAATGAGCACTTCTTGTTCCATGTACCCTATTCACAGTGCATCATTATACAAATTCTGAAAATTCATATTAGATGCAACCACTTCCATTCATTGTCAAGTACACACCTTATTTGTGTATTATTTGTACTTGATTGGTCATTTGGCATTAAGTGTTGAATACATCTGTTTATAAGCATTTAACTCTTGTCCAAAGGATAGTATTTACAAATTGTTAATGGTAATTTATATTACTTAAGTGTTAATGTCAATAATATTACATATCTTTATTTAATTAGATATTATTTTATAATTCAGAATGTTGTGTTGTGGCAGAAGTACTAAATGCATCTGTCTGGCTGACAGTCTTAACTGGGGCTTTTTTGGGGATACAGCTTTTAATGAGCATCCTAAAAATCATACTAGGACATATTTCTGGATAAGTATTATTTTGGGGGCAATGGAGTATTTTCCTTTTTTAGTGAATGATTTCTTTGTCTTCTTTCTTGCTTGTAGGCTTATCTGCAACAAGTTCAAGATCTCGTGATTTTAGAAAGCATAATTTTGCAGACTTTAGGTAAGTTTATTTGCTTTAAAGCATTAAACATTACATGTAAGCATACAGTGATGTGATATTAAAATTAGCAAAACAAGAAATAGGAAGCAAATCCCTTGGAAACATTTCTGTTTAGTGTCTGTTTGTTTCTACTTTCAAGTTTGTAGGTCAGAGTTTAATTTTGGCTTATACCATAGGAAGTAGATACAATTGTCCTTTGAAACAGGAATTAGCAAGGCTTTTTGATTTTCCATTCTGTGGTTCACAATTTACCTTTTTTGGGATTTGACAACTTTTAACCTGATAAATAATAACAAAACTATCTAAAAAAAAAATATTTCTTTCCGTGCATTGCTCCATTTTTTTAGTCACTATGTTTAGATACCAGCACTTGCTTTTAAAATTGGTAAGCAGTGGTTGGTTAGAATAGCAGAGGGAAAATAGAGGAACTCAAGCTCTAGTGGTTGCCTAGGCAACTTTGATACTACATAATAAGTATAGAAATAGGGTTTTATTTTTCTTACTTATTTTGTTTTGTTGAGATAGGGTCTCACTATGTAGTTTAGACTGGCCATGATCTCACTTTGGAGCCCAGACTGGCCTCAGATTTGCAGTGATCCTCCTGCCTCAGTCTCCTGAGGGCTGGGATTACAGGCATGTGCAGCCCTATCTGGCTTTAGGTGCACAGCAGTTTAGGAAGAGAGAAATGAAAGACACCTTTAATAATGACTAAGATAAAAGAAATATAAAATGTTTTTAGTATTTTTTTTTGACTGGTTAATCTTTTCTTAAAGGATTTGAACTGACAATAGATCACCCACATACACATGTGGTAAAGTGCACCCAACTTGTTCGAGGTAAGTTATTCCAACTTGAGGTGATTATCTTAAATTGTTTTATTATTAGAACCCCTGGTTTGCTGTATAAAATGCATATAACAGCTGCTTTGGCCAAAAGTTGAATTCACATGCTCAATTGTCTTAAATCACAATACTTTGTTCTGGCTTGAAGTCTTCCTGTTGGGGTTCTTGTCATTAATATTTTTAGGTGATCTCTAGTTAAAGAGAGGCAACTTTTTGGATGTTTGAAAAATCTCCAGGTCATGTTTAATAGCAGTTTTCTTGGAAGTGAGTGATCTTATTTTAGTCTTAAGGTTTATTATAGGCCTTCTAGATGATCTTGTTTTGGTTTTATTTCATTGAATGAACCTAGGGTTTTTGTGCTGAGCTATATCCCTAGTTTTTTATTTTTTATGTTTTTGTAGTTCAGGCTGGCCCTGAACTCACTATGTAGCTCAGGCTAGCCTTGAACTCACAGCAATTCTCCTGCCTCTGCCTCCCTAGTGCTGGGATTATAGGTGTGAACCACTATGCCTGGCATTGTGGTATCAGGATCGAACTTGGAACCTTGCGCTTGCCAGGCAGACGCCGGAACCATTGAGCTATATCCCTCCCCCTACTTTCTTTGAGACAGTCTCACTAAATTGCCTACACTGGGCTCAAACTTGTGATTCTCTTATGTCAACCTCTCAAAATGCTAAAATTGTAGATGTTTTTCCACCATGCCTGGTGAGATAATTGTAAAGATTTATTTTTTTGAGATAGGGTCTTGCTATGCAGTTCAGGCTGGCCTGGAATTCACAGTACTCCTCCAGCTTCAGCCTTCCAAGTGCTGGAATTTCAGGTGTATATCACCATGCCAAGCAGGATTATTTTTCTTCTTACAGTGTAGATCACATTTAGGGCTTTCAGACATGCTAGGCAGTAGTTCAACTGCTGAGCTACATCCTCAGTCACTTTTGCTTCATTTAAAGAGTAGTATCAAGAATATCTAGGGCTAGAGGGGTTCTTAGTAGCAAGCAGAGCATTTGCAGTCCCTAGCATCTCCGAATGCAGTTCCTGGATACAGTCCTCAAAGCAAAAAAAAAAAAAAAAAAAAAAAATTTGGGCACCCTGTGCATTTAAGTACCTTTAGGGTTTTGTAGACCAAATTGATAATAATAATTGGCCTTACTTTACATTATTGCAGTGTGGGTTTCATGTGAAAATTCCTAGCACTTCCAAGTTCTTTATATTTGAAAGCATCAAAATATCTACTTTGAACAAGGATGAGATTAAAAAGATGAGTATATGGCAGTTTCCAAAAAGACTTAAGTTCTGCCAGATGTGGTGCATGGCCAAAATCTCAGTATTTGGAAAGCTGAGGCAGGAGGATCAGTGTGAGTTTGGGGCCAACTTGAGCTACCTAGTGAGTTTAAGGCCTGGTGACACCCTGTCTCAAAAAGGAAAGAAAAAAAAAAAGGACAAGTTCTGTAGAAGGAAAAAACTGCTTTGTCATTTGGAGTGGGATTTTTTTTTGGAAGAAGGAATGTGTTTTTCAACATACTGTAATAAATTGGTGTTTATATTAGTTGATGATTTGGGGATTAAGTCACAAGCCATTCAATTAAAATCTGTCTCTTTTGTTGTTTGTTTTTGAGACAAGATGTTGATATATAGTTGGGGCTGGCCTCAAACTCATAGTGATTCACTCGTCTCAGCCTCCCAGGTGTTGGGGCTATAAATGTGTGCCACCAGGATAGCTAGGTTCTTGCTGTCAGAGAGTTTTGAGTTAAAATTTGAGACCAATCTGTAACATAGTAAAATCTTATCTCAGAAAAGTACTTGTGCTTGCCTGGAGGTGTGACTTGGTGGTAATGCCTGCCTAGTATGTTTGAAGCCCTGGATTTGATCCTTTGCACCACCAAAAAACAAAAGTGCTTGGGTGCTTCTCCAAACACACTAAATCAAAATTTGCAAGCCCAGGAATTCTATTTTAGGCAGGTATCTTCAATACAAGATATGCAGAAGAAAGAGTGAGTCTCTGGATCTGGAAGCAGGATAGTCATTACCATTAAAATTAGAAATCATTAGAGACCAAGAATATCAAGCTTAGTGGTAGAATATGTGCTTAGCATATGTGAGTCTCTGGGTTCAATCTTCAGCCCCTCAAAAAGATTATTTCTTTGGTAGAATGTAAACATCAAGTGATTGGGTACTATTACTGCCTTATTTACCAGTCTAACAGCAGTACCTTGCAAATAATAAATGTTTTCTAGATATTTCTTGAGAATGAATAGAACTAACCTTTTTCCTTTTTTTTTTTTTTTTTTTTATAGCAAGCAAGGACTTAGCACAGACGTCTTATTTCATGGCAACCAACAGGTTTATATTTTATTTATATATTTATTACCTTTGAGGACTATCATTACTTGAGTTGGCATAGTTACTTTTCTGGGATCTATGGAATGACTTAGTAAACCCAAAGGCCCAGGCATGGAAATAATCTTTAACACAATGTATTATATAGACAGTTTTCTGGTGAATATTGATTTATTTTTCCCCCTACATAGTTTTAATCTTTTACATTAAATTTCCTGGTGCTTTTTAATTTCCTAAGATGAGATAATTATTTATTACTATAGATATTTAGTGATTGATAGTTCATCCAATTCTGTGTTTTACTTAGCTTTAAAATAGCTAGGAACACAATTCTGAAAGTTCGTATAAATTTAGGGCATATTGATAATGATTAAAAAATATCTAGTCTGGAGAATTTTGCAATAAATATATTTTTAAAAACGTTTTTCTTCTCTGTATGCAAACACTTGGATACTTATGAGTAGGAAGAATTGTAATATTTTGCTTCTTCCTTTTTAGCAAAATGATTACTATGTAAATTTGTAGTACCATGTGACTTGCTTTTATCTTTGTTCTCCAGTATAACTTCTTTAGAGAAACCAAAGTTAACTGTGATAAGTTCAGTTTTATAATCTCACATGAGAAATTTTTCAAGTAAACCACTGGCAAATATTTTCGCACTTGAAAGAGTGATTGTTCATTATTTTAAATTGAATTGTAATAGCGAAAAACAATTTTTTAGGATTTTTCTGTAAGGACTGATTCAGTGATTAAAAACAAACATAATTTTCCTCATTCTGAGTTTATTTTGGGGATATTAGGTAATATCTTGACTGACTTGGACTAAGATACTGGTCTCCAAGTGAAAAATGAAAAAAAATTTTTTTTTTTTTTTTTGAGACAAGTTCTCACTTCTAGTTCAGGCTGGCCCTGAGCTCAGCCTCCAACTCACATCACAGCAATCCTCCTGCCTCTGCCTCCCAAGTGCTGGGATTACAGGCGTGAGCCACCACGCCCGGCACTGTGGGATGTGGTACTGATTGCTGCTGGGGTGAGTCTCCACGCCCAGTATTGTATGTGGTTACCAGGGATCAAACCCAGGCCCTTGCGCTTGCAAGACAGATGCCGGAATCACTGAGCTATATCCCCGGCCCCAAAAAATAAAATTTTGTGGGGTCCTTATTTATGTGTAGATTGAATGATACATTTGGGAAATTTAGAAATGCTAACTTGAGCAGTGGTTTATAGAAAAAATGGTTATATTGAGTGTGGAATCAGAGAAGGATGGTTCTTGCTCTTCTTGCTCTCCTTTATTTTTATTTATTTTTTTAAATAATGGAGAGCTTTAGCTTTGGGTTGAGAACTGAGAGCTCATGACACTCTGTTTCCCTCCCTCTGGTGTCAGCCTGCATTTGACCACATTTAGCCTGCAGTACACACCTCCTGTAGTGGCCTGTGTCTGCATCCATCTGGCTTGCAAGTGGTCCAACTGGGAGATCCCAGTCTCAACTGATGGAAAGCACTGGTGGGAATATGTTGACGCCACTGTGACGTTGGAACTTTTAGATGGTAAGTTTTAGAGTAAGGGACGTTGAAAAGCACTTGGTCTTGATCTGTCACTTACCTGCCCAACAGTGACTTTGAAAATAGTGAGTTAGTTGAGGTTATTCTTGTTTCATTATCTCTGTCTTTCTTAGTCTTTCTTGAATGCTTTTTTTTCAGAATTGACCCATGAATTTCTACAGATTCTGGAGAAGACTCCCAACAGACTCAAACGCATTTGGAATTGGAGGGTAAGAATTATGCCATCAGCTACTTCCCTTTTTTGATTCTACCAGTGCATATACCAGCGTAGGATACGTGCCTTAGGTTTGAGATTTCCCTTTTCACAGTAATCACGACTTGACTCAATAGCCTGGGTACTGGCCCAGAAGTCAGTGCTTGTGGGTTATAGCAGGCTTTGCTTTGTGTTGTATTGTTGTATAATGCCTGTGATACAATTAATTTGGTTAACAATGTTGTTTGAATATTTTCTGTGTAGAGTCTGTTGGGCATAAAATAAGAATGTTGGGGGCCCAGGGATTTGTAGTTCTAGTACCTGCCTCACAAGCAGAAGGTCCCAAGTTTGAACGTGGTCCTACAAAAAAAAACAAAGAAAAGAAAAGAATATTGACTCTTGGAAACAGTCTTTCTACATGGTCTAGGTAGACCTTGAATTCACTGTGTGGTCTGTGCTGGCCTTGAACACACCTTTCTGCCTCTGCTTCCTGAGTGCTGTGAGTACAAGCATGCACCACCATAGTTCAGTTATCTTTCAGATTACTTACTTTTAAAATGGGTTTCAAACTGTTTTTGTACAGTTTGAAGTCTAAATTTGTATTTTAATTTTTTTTTTTTTTTTTTAAACAGGGTCTTGTTTTTGTAGTTCAGCTAGCTCTGAGCTCACTGTGTAGCCTAGGCTAGCCTTGAACTCACAGCAATCCTCCTGCCTCTACCTTCTGAGTGCTGGGTTTACAGGCATGAGCCACCACTCCCGGCTCCAATTTTATTTTAATTTTTTATTTTTTTTAGTTTTTTGAAACAAGGTCTTGCTTTGTAGTTCAGGCTGGTCCTGAACTCAGCCTCAAACTCAGCAATCCTCTTGCCTCTGCCTCCCAAATGCTGGGATTACAGGTATGAGCCACCATGCCCACCATTGTGGTATGTGGTACCGATTGCTGGTGGGTGTAAGTCACCACACCTGGCATTGTTGTATGTGGTTACCAAGGATTGAATAAAGGACTTGATCTTGCAAGGCAGGCGCTGGAACCACTGAGCTAAATCCCCAGCGCTCCAATTTTTTTTTAAATAGGGCCTCATTGTATAGTTCAGGCTGGTCTTGAACTCATAGTTCATAGCTCCTGCCTCAGCCTTCTGAGTGCTAGGATTATAGACATGCGTGAGCATGCTTGGCTACATTTCAGATATATCTGAAAGTCTTATTTATGAATAATGGACTGATTCCTTCTGGTTTTTTCCAGTGTTAGATTGTTGAAAAATATTTCCTATTTGGTGTGATGACATATAGCACTCTGGGAGGCTTGAAGGAGCAGGGTTACAAATTCAAGCGGTGTCCTAGCATCTAAGAACTTAGCAAAACCTTGCTTCAAAATTAAATATAGTAAAATATATGTGGAAAGTATTTTAGTGCCAAGGTGCTGGGTTTTATTGCTGGTACCATAAAAATAAATACATTAGAAAAATCTCTTGTCATTGGGAGTGTGGCTCAGTGGTAGAACATATGCTTAGCTTGCTCAGTGTCCCCCATTTTTATGGGCATGATTGCACACATACTGGAGACTAGAGGCAGGAGGACAGTTAGTGAGTTCCAGGCCAGACTGGGCTACCTCATGAGTTCAAGACCTGTCTGAACTAAATTCTCAAGACCCTATCCAAAACATGCGAATAATGTCCAAAAACAAAACCAAGTTTTCTTCCTCATGAATTCAGGTTGAGCTTTATCTCTTCTGAGTTGAGAAAGCTGAAGAAAATACCTGATAGTAGCTTAGGTTAGAAGTAGGCTTGAGTGCATTTTCACTTTCATATAAGCACTCACCACGATTTGGAGAATTTTACAAAGCATTGCAGTCAGAAGCAGTCATTTTGATGTTTGGGAGTGATTGTTAGGTAAACACAAATCCTATTTTTGGTTATTTTTGCCTTGTAGCATTGTAGATTGTTAGGACTCTTGGTGGACAGTTTTAAAATCTCACTTTTCCTGAAGCCAGTGTTTGCTGGTTGTCATGTTCAGAACTTTCCAGAACTTCAGTGTAAGTATAGTCTACTTATTTTAATGCATTTCCATTTATTAAATCACCTGAAAAGATAAAATTTGCTTTATTCTAGGCATGCCAGCCTGCCAAGAAAACAAAAGCAGATGACCGGGGAGCAGATGAAAATACTTCAGAGCAGACAATCCTCAATATGATCTCCCAGAGCTCTTCAGACTCAACTATTGCAGGTTTAATGAGCATGTCAACTGCTTCTGCTACAAGTGCAGTGCCTTCCCTTCCAGTCTCTGGAGAGTCATCAAGCAACTTATCTGGTGTGGAGATGTTGCAGGGCGAGCGTTGGCTGTCCTCCCAACCTCCTTTTAAACTAGAACCTTCTCAGGGTCATCGGACTAGTGAGAATTTAGCACTTATGGGGATTGATCATTCCTTGAAACAAGATGGCTCAAATGCATTTGTTCCCCAGAAACAGAGTACTAAGAGTGTGCCATCAGCTAAAGTGTCATTGAAAGAATACCGTGCAAAGCACGCAGAAGAACTGGCTGCCCAGAAGAGGCAACTGGAAAACATGGAGGCAAATGTGAAGTCACAGTATGCATATGCTGCCCAGAATCTTCTGTCTCATCATGACAGCCATTCTTCAGTCATTCTTAAAATGCCCATAAAGGGTACAGAAAATCCTGAACATCCTTTTCTGGAAAAGACTGACAAAACAGCTCTCAAAATGAGACTCCCAGTGGCTGGTGGAGATAAAGCTGCCTCTTCAAAACCAGAGGAGATAAAAATGCGCATTAAGGTCCATGCTCCAGCTGATAAGCACAATTCTGTAGAGGACAATGTCACAAAGAGCAGAGAGCACAAAGAGAAGCACAAGACTCACCCATCTAATCATCATCATCATCATAACCACCATTCACACAAGCACTCTCACTCACAACTTCCAACTGGTACTGGGAACAAACGTCCAGGTGATCCAAAACATAGCAGCAGCCAGGCAAGCACCTTAGCGCACAAAACCTATAGCTTGTCTAGTTCTTTCTCCTCTTCCAGCTCTACTCGTAAAAGGGGCCCTTCTGAAGAGACGGGAGGGGCAGTATTTGATCATCCAGCCAAGATTGCCAAGAGCACTAAATCCTCTTTAAATTACCCTTTCCCTCCTCTACCTGCAATGGCCCAGTTGCCTGGGCATAGCTCAGATGCAAGTGGCCTTCCGTTTTCACAGCCCAGCTGTAAAACTCGGGTTCCTCACATGAAACTGGATAAAGGCCCTAGTGGGGCCAATGGTCACAACACAGCCCAGTCCATAGACTATCAAGATACTGTGAATATGCTTCACTCCCTGCTCAGTGCCCAAGGTGTCCAGCCTACTCAGCCCCCTGCATTTGAATTTGTTCACTCATATAGTGAATATCTGAATCCACGGGCTAGTGGAATCTCCTCCAGATCTGGCAATACAGACAAACCCCGGCCTCCACCTCTACCATCAGAACCTCCTCCACCACTTCCACCTCTTCCTAAGTAAAAAAGAAAAACAAGAGGAGAAAAAAAACTTCTCTAAAAAACACATTTTTTTTTTTCGACTACTAATAGTGGACTAGAATTACTTACCTTATGAAGTATGTCACCCTTCTTGGACTAGAGAATAAATTGATACTGAAACATAGGTGAGAGGGTGGTGGAGGGCCTTGGTTGTTGTATGTACTGCCTCATACATTTGACTATTTTACTGGTATTAGAAAGGTGGGCATGTGTTGAAACTGTGAAGGATTAAGAATACTTTCTCTATTCTTGGCCTCTCCACCTCCTAATTAGGTTGATTGGAATAGTTATCTTCCCTCTTCTTGCAAGAACTGAAACATGGGGGGTTTAATCAGAGAATTGTGGATTCTTTTGATGTTTAATATATCAGAAGAGAGGAAGTATTTAAACGTCAAAATCTTTTAAGAGACTTTAAGAAAATAATTTAATGAAAGTAAGTTATCTGTTTAGTTTTTTTATATAATTGGGAAGGGTAGGAATTATGCTGTGTGTATGAGGTACATAGCAATGACTCCTGGTGGGTGGGATTGAGGGTGGGAATATGTGCAGGGAGGGTGGGAGGGTAGGCTTTTGGCCAAGAGTTCTAAAGTAGGCTCAGGCCACTTGAAGTGTTGAGACCTTTAAGAGTGTATGTAAGCGTGGATGTGTTTTTAAGAGTGTGTTTAAAAATCATGTTTTAACCCCCATCCTCACCTCATTCTGTTTTCACTTTCCAACAGCCTGCTAGAGAGAATAGGGTTGGCCTTGAGAACATAATGGAAGAGGCATGTATTTGACATGAAAATTACCTCTCTTTGTAAATAGTGAATGACAGCCCTCTAATTTTTAGTTTGGACAGGTACAGCCAATGACCTGACTCATAACTCCATTATGAAAACTGCCTTTTTACCCTTTTTCATTGTAGTGCAAGAGGGAGGTGGAGTTGAGAAACGAGTTGCAAGAATAAGGTCAGCTTCTGCCCCATGGAATTGGGAGCATCTTTTCTAGTAGGGCTGGGGAAAGTGTTCCAAGTGTGAGCAGCCTGGGTCACTGAAGGGAAGGGGGTGTACTATATGTATATTCTGCCTGTGAAAACTCATACCATATATAACAATAGTTCTGGGAGAAGCCAGTGAGCTAGAGGACACTGAAAACAATGAAATTGTGATTTGGAATTCTTAGAACATTGTATTTTAACTTACATTATGAATGTAAGCCTTCCTTTTTATTTGTATATCTAAAACCAACTACATCTTCAAGTGTTTGTGGCCCATATGATTTCGAAGATCTGAACTCATGAATATAATAGTACTGGTGCCATAAGTGATCAAGCCTAGCCAGTGGTACTGTTGTATTTAGACTGTCCTCCACTGATAGTGTTGAGTATAAACAGAGGTTCTTAAGGAGAGTTCTTTAAAAAAAATGGTCAGAAGTTCTGTTGTGGAAGCTTATAACATACATTAGGAGTAAACATTTTTGATGAGGAAGGAAAACTTTCAAGAAATCTTGGCTAGAATGAATTCTAAGTCAAGTTGATTGATAATGCCATTTAGCCACAGATCATTTGAATTTTTTTTTTTTTTTTGCTGTTTTTTTTGCTATGGAAAAGAGTGCAATTTGAGTTTGTCTTGTTTTTAATGTAGCTTCTATCACGCCAAATAGTCTTTAAGAAGTTCAGTTCTTTTCCTTGAAATTCTAGGGAGTTAGAAAGTACTTGTGTTACTGTTTGGCAGGAATAGTTTAGGGGAAAAACTGAGGTAGTTACTGTTGTTGATGTATTGACCTAATATAAGAAGGAGTTTGTAAAAAAGGACTAAACTTTAACTGAAGGTGTGCTAGTGCACTGCCCCTCTGCATGTTTGGGGTGTGTGGGGCATCTGCTATTGCTGGGTAAAATAAGAGGCTCTCTCTCTGCTGACCTATAAATCTGTGATACACCTTGAATGTTATTTGACTTTTATAGATGACCTTTTCCTCTTCCTGATAGTTTCCGTTTTGTGCCAGCTAATTGGTGGATGTGTGATTGTGTTTATTAAATTTAGGCTCTGCATTTGTTTAGATTTTGTTATACCATTTCGTTTGCTTTTATACTTTGTGTAACTGATGATCATTGGTTTAATTCTGGTTTTTAATTATTCTCATTAATGTCATGTTTTCTAATCCCATGCACCAGTCCTATAGAGGCACATAGGCACTTGATGTCATAGCACTTCTCCATGTTCTACCTTGGAACTTGTCAGGAATGAATGAGGAAGAAGTGCTTACTGAGGTCTAAACAGCTGGTTTATGTTGTAAAGTCTGGCCTTGGCACTAGTGAGTCATTGTTGAGGATCTGTGCATGTCTGTCTCCACGGGTTCTGCCTAAGGGTGCTGCATTCATTATTTTTGGGTTAGCAGATGGACCTGTTAGCTAGTGTGCACATAGTGTCCATGCTCTATAAATCTCATAAGATTTCAGAGGGTTGTGTGATTTCTAAATCGTGTCTTTCCTACCTTCATACCTTTAAGGGTGACAAATAGGGTTTATGAATAGTTTAATAAAGATGGCTTTTTTTAAATCGACTGTCAAGGATGAGTGATGATAGTGAATTTTGTAAATCTCATTCCTAAAATTTTGCTTATTCTAATGTTGGCAGAAACAAGTACCTGTGGATTGTCCTTAGGGCTTTTAATAAGATACCTGTGTTATTGTTGGGCTCTAGTGAAGCATTAATCTAAATCCAATGTGATTTTTCAAGGTATCATTTAACTTTCTGGCTTTAGGAAATGCTTAGGTATTAGTCTAATCTTCTCACTTATGAATCAGTGTATTTCCATATCTCTTAAACAGTTTTAGTGTTTTGATTTAGCATATCCTACATAGTTCTATATTGGCTGAACTGGTGTTGATAGAAAAAATTTAAGATCTCCATTTGCAATAGCTTTGGGTATTTGGATATAGAAATAAAATCATGGTAGTGATCCTGCTGGGTTTCCTTATGCCTCTACCTAATTATTCATATTAAAAATGCAAACCACTCATATCTTGCTTTTGGACAGAGACAGTTTGAGGGGCCCTATCCTAGCGTGGTTGGATTTTAAACATCTGTGTTTCCTTTATTTGGGGAACTATTTTTAAAAATATTTTGTTGACGAGTTATTTTGGTACTAATGCTAGGGAAAGGGGAGGAGAAGCTAGAACATAATGAAGCTGGAGTACAAATTTTGTTCTTTTGGGTTTGGGAGAATTTAAGTGGTCTATGCAATCCATCAGATGGTGAGAAATAGTCCATGTTATGACCTTCTTAGCTTTCAGTGATGTTGATACCTCTCCAAATGTCACTTTCTTCTTGCAAACACTTGGCTGAGTTTTGGCTTCTGATGGTTTGGGAAATGTACCATAGTGTCAAATTTTATTTTTTAATCCCTGTCTGGATGTGAGTTGGAAACAAGTGTGATACTGTAGTCTTACCTGATAGAGCAGTGTGGAATTAGAATTGTTTTTTAAGTGGGAAAGCTCTACATTTTAATGTTTCTAAAGTTTTTAATGTGATCTTGGTATTGGAAGGGAAGTGAAAGAAAAATAATGTTTACTAAAAAGCAGTGTCTACTCTTCCCCTTTTGAGTATTCATGGTTGAATGAAGAGAAAAACTCAGTTTTGTGTTGCCACCTTGGGCTTGGAAAGGGGTGCTTGACAGCATGTTAACTGAATCCAGAGCAGTTATGTTACCATTAGGTATTTTGGAACTCTTCATTGAAAGCTGAGTAACTGATTAGTCACTGATCGAAATGGGATTGGTTGCAAGTAGACATGCTGTTAAGCACCCAAAGAAAAGAATGCAGCCGTCTAATTTAGGGTTAACTTAGGTTTCTTTGTGTACTTCACACTTAAAACTGTCCGTTTCCATATCAGACCAAAGAGCAAAAAGGAAAAACAAAAAGTAAAACACTTTACAAGTTTATGTCACTCAGGTACAATTTTGTGGTGAGATTTTTGTCTGTTTCTTTTTATTGCTTTTAAGAGTCCTTTCTTGACATATTATTCTGCAGTTGCCTCTGTTCTCCTTGGGGCACCTCAGTTTTGGATGCTACTCTTGAGATCTCGACTGCTGTTATATGAATGATACAGTGTAAGTGACCATTATCATAAGGGCTCTTTGTAAAAAACTCAAAAAAAAATTTTAAAAAATTTGAAAGATGTTGTGTACATTTTATAGTCTGGCTCTCGGTTTAATATATTGCTGTCAGGTATGTTTCTCAATGTGTATTATCCATCCCATCAATAAATGTTAATGGTAAAACATTCATCTGATTGTTGTTTATATGTATCCTGTCCTCTAGTCTTTAGTCTTTAACTGTGGTTTTATTGGTACTATTAACATTTGTTTCAGGGTTTTTTTCGGGGGAGATTCTTTTTTGGGGGAGGGGTTTAATGCTGGTTTAGAACTCAAGGCCTCACACATTTGAGACAACCACTCTTAGCAGTGATCTATGCCTTCAGCCCATTTTGCTTCAGTTCTTTCTAGTAGCGTGTTCTTTTTTTTGCTTCTGTTTTTGAGTGATGATCTCCCTTTGTCGTTCAGGCTGGCCTTCAACTTACTGTGTAGCCCAGGCTAGCCTTGAATTTAAAGCAGGTCAGCCTTGTAGGTGTTGTAATTATACGTGCGCACCACCATGCCTTGTTTTGGTGATATTGTGTTCTTACCCAGAGTCTGTGTGGTTTGAACCCATTGGAAATACCTAAGATTGAACCATTGCACTAAAGCCAGTAGTATAAAGTATGTTGATCAAGGAAAAAAACCTTCACTGTATTGTTTGAATACCAGAAAGTAACTTAAATAATTAAAAAATTATAGCTCTAACAGATGATAGAAACATTTAAGAAGCATAATCAACGTTTCATAATTGTATCTTGTGTCAGAAAATTTGAATGTTAGGACACATCAATGGATTTGGCAGAAAATATATTTTGAAGGCCAAAAACATTTTTGATGAAGGCCTGGGGATTTAGCTTTGTGGTTCTGGTGGCTGCCTGGCAAGCACAAGGCCCCGAGTTCGGTCTCCTGTAACCATGTATCACAATTGTGGGCGTGGTGACTCATGCTTGTAATCCCAGCACTCAGGAGGCAGAGGCAGGAGGATTGCTGTGAGTTCAAGGTTGGCCTGAGCTACATGGTGAATTCGGGGCCAGTCTGAACGACAAAGTGAGACCTTGTCTCAAAAACAAAACACATTTTTGATCATTTCTGGAAAAATTGGTAGTGAATACTCATCTGGCTGTAAAATCACACACACAAGATAAATCTTATACATTACACAATTAAGAAAAAACATGGTAGGGCCGGGGAGTTAGCTCAGTGGTTCCGGCGCCTGTCTTGCAAGCGCAAGGACCCGGGTTCGATTCCCCGGAAACCACATAACAATACTGGGTGTGGAGACCCACAGCCAGCAGCAACCAGTACCACATACCACAGTGCCGGGCGTGGTGGCTCACGCCTGTAATCCCAGCACTCGGGAGGCAGAGGCAGGAGGATTGTGATGTGAGTTGGAGGCTGAGCTGAGGGCCAGCCTGAACCACAAAGCGAGACCCTGTCTCAAAAAACCTAAAA